>JAHXMU010025965.1:0-45498 GCA_019455685.1 Philornis downsi | reverse complement strand
CAATGTATGTAGTAGACAACGTGAAATGTGGCCAAATGTAGGTCAGGAGAATATTAGAGTAGTAAGATTATAATATATTTGCCTAAGGTAATAATTGCATCAAAGCATAGGCAACGTTATTTGGTAAAATATAAGGTAACATAAAAAAAATTTAAAATAAGCTAATGTACCATCCATGCGGATTTCAGCCGAGGAACAAAGCGTCATAGGCATGGCAAAATTGTCTACTTCCAAGATAGCCATAACCTATTCCAACAAACTCCGTCTATTAATACGACAAAACATTTTCAACACTAATGTTCCCGACTCATAGTGCCACTATATTAGGAATCCAGATACGTGCCTGCGTATGAAAAATCGTGTCCAGATAAAGCATGGAGCTATAAAGTCGCAATATCACTGAGAAAAAGAATGGAGCAAAAAAGCTGCTTGCTTCCACCAAGAATACAAAGATTGTTGAACCTTGCAAGGTGTAAGTAAGGAAATGACGTCAATTATCCGCCAGCAAAGCGAAATCAGAATACCAATACTGCTGGTATAGAGCAAGAAAGTTGGAGGCGTTAGTATCCTGCTTGTAAAGCTGTTCAATGGTGATTATGTACATACATAGACCCTTAGAAACGAATTGCCATATGTCCAAAAAGTAGAATCTAACCACATTATGTCCAGTTTTTGTGAAAGGTGAGCACCTGCACGCACCATTACGAAATCAGCCTTTTGGACGGCAACCAAATGGCCTTTCGAGAACGTTATGCGAAAGACTAAGGCGAGTGAACTGCGTAACCTCTTGATATTCTGTTCTTGACATTGTTGGTCGAAAACAGCGGTCTGTTGATGCAGCCTTCTCAAATTAGGAAAGAGTCAGCAAAAATTGTTGGCACCAAATTAGGGTCTGCTTCGTTGGGATTCCGCTAAAAACTTGATTTTAATAATACACACTGGACAATGGGAAAATACACTAAACGAGCTTTTTTATTTTGCCCCCTCTATCCCCTCTTCGTTATCGTAAAAGCGAACAAATCTGTTTGAGAGATTTAGAGAAAAGTTCAGAAAATATATGTGAATCCATGAACTTTATGCAGGCCGTTGTAAATCGTATTTCAACATATAGAATGATATGCACAGGTTCGGATCAGTATTATCCGCGTGAGTCAATAATTCACAAGCGTTGTACAAGAGGAGGACTGACGTTACCATTTTGGGATTCGCAAATATGCTGTATTCCAAGTTACTTTAGGTTACGCCAACGCTTGATTTACTTTCAAGCTTGCTGTGCCAATGCTTTGCCAGCCGTATTTTTCTGTCTACATAATGAACGGAACACAATAATATGCCAGGTAACATTTATTCCTCGGAAACTGTAGCTTTCCCAATAGTCTGCCAATGTTATAGCTCAGTAGACAAAACTAGGATCAATCTTATAAATGGGTGCATGCCAAGCGCTCATTTGATTATTTGGAATACTTTATATTTTTATTTTAACAATTATTGAGCGGCATTTTAAGACAATGTTACAATTCAGGGGATTGCAAAGTTTTAATTTATTCATTAACATTTTACCAAAATTTTAACAACGTTATAAAAAGCAATCGACCAAGTACGGTTCGATGTTATCGTTTTGATAATGACAAAATGTTTTATTCTTATGCTCTGCCCAACGGTTATAGTACCTTTTAAATACCCTGCAATTGCTCTGCCGCAGCTTTTTTCAGGCTCTGCACCGGACCAGACCAGACCATTTTGCGCTTATTTCTCGAAAACTCATGGTTTGCCAATGCTTCTACCACTACTGTTATAAAACTTAGCCCAGCGCTGTCATTTTGGAGTTGGCAAAGTACTCATTAGACAAAACACGTTTTGCAATTCTTTACTGGCCCTACAAAAGTTTGTCAACCAATCACGGATTTGTAGTATTATTTTGGAGTTGACGAAGTACTTTTGTCTTACATATCTTACGTTTCGCCGAGGCCTGTGTAAACTTTTAAAATGTACATCTACTTCTTAGATGCACATAAAGGAAATTCTAATAAAGGGCGTATAGTTGTTGTTTTAATATCCGCACCATTTCCGCTGTTAAACCTCTCGCAGTTTTTTCTGAATCTAGCTATCATTTCCGTTAATTTATTAAAACCATATTTAAATTTACCACTTCCATAATTTACTTTCAAATAGTTTGCATTTGCAAATTATTAATGACGCAGATGTTTAATAATTTTACGTAATTGTAACAAATTGTCGTTAGCATTTACGTTGATATTGTTTGTCTGTCTCATCTTTAATTACGCAGTTAGCATTTAAAAAAGGTTTCGATATCAAATTATATTTCATGTCTATATTTATCGGCAATACAGTAACACATATGTATGTATATAACAATATACCCGGCGACGAGCACATGACGTCAGAGATAGACGAATTCTGTATACAACATGTGCATGGAGCAACAAGTTGATACATACATACATATGTACATACATACATACATACATCATTCAATAAAATTCCAGGAATCTTGATATCAACATTTTGTCCGAATAAAGCATATTTTCCAAATTTGGGAATCTATTTAAGTTCACAAACACAAGAGGCTTATGAATGGATACGTCTCATGTCACGAGAAAATCCACGCTATAATAAATCAAAAATTTTGGAACCTGAAAAATGAAAATGTGTCGCATACTCGTATTTAATCGCAATGAAATACTTGCTGTGCGAACTGTTGTAAGCAAATTTCTGCTTAATACATAGCAATAGAGTACTGGGAAAGACGTTCCAGTGCTGTGCCACTGCTTCCTGCTCGTTTAAATTGACTAACGGATGTGATGTATGTAAATCTAGTGCTGACAAGACATGGAAACAGGACTTCTTCTTTGAAAACAGGTCTTGTCCCGCACTATATTCTTCGTACAGTTGGTACACAAAGCAAAGGCAATTGAAACTGAAAATCGTTATTTAAATTTGAGAAAGATAGCCGTTGAATTGTCATACCATTTTATACGATTTTTTGGTATAAAACGAGTTGTCTCACGACCAGTTCTGAAAGATCCCGATTTTGTTCAATAACTCAATCGCGCAGAGATCTCCGAAGACATGCTAGAGCGGCTCAATTTTGACGCCTCACATTCATAAAACGAATTACAACTGATAATGAGATATCGATATGCACGTTTGACATACAAGTCAGTCAACAAACTTTAGATTGGGGACTTCTAACTTTATGGAAACCGATTATAGCTCAACACCGCTGAGCTTTTACAGTTCTTACCAGAAGGTCAGACGGGAAATAAAGAATACTACACGGGTACTAATGTTATACGACATAGCGGAAAGTATTCGTCCACAGAGTCCAGATTTGTCGGAAGAAAATGCAATGCCTTTGCACCACGATAATACACCATCACACAAGAATGAATTTCTGGCCAAAAACTCAACATCGAATAACAATCACTGGCATGGCATCGGAGTTGTCTTTTTCATTCTCCCAAAATTCACGCGTTTTCAATTCATAGAAAACCAAAGATAATTCGCACCAGAACTGAAATTTTCGGACAATATGTTTGAAAAATGGTTTGATTGATTTCAAATATAGGTTAGCAGAAATGTATTATTTCACAGGGAAACTGCTTTGAATATTATACAACAAATTTGAAAGAATAGGTAAGTTTTAAGTATTTTAAGTGGTTTTAGATAATAAACTAAGCTTTAACCATCATGTGGATAATGTAGTCCGGCGTTTAAATTATTCATTGCGAAGTTTTTGTAACACTGACTTAGTGTCGCCTAGATCGATTAAAGAGACATTGGTTCATGCTTATATCATGCTTAGTATTCTATATTGTTTAGAGCTGTATAGAGGCACTAATAAACAAAATATGAGGAAAATTCAGATGGCGTTTAATAGACTTATGAGATATTAGTATTCGCTGAGTCGTCGTGTTCATATAACACCGTATTTTAAACGTTTCTTGAGCTGCATTTTTAGAAATTATATCGATTTGAGGTCTGTTTAGGTTTGTTGTTTTACAAAATTGTTCGACTGTGTAGTCAATTTCTTATTATTTCGATTAGTTTTTCACATTCCACCCCTAAAAAACAGCTTCTTATTCCTAAAATAACCACACTCATTGGTCGTGCTTTTGTAGTAAGAGTAGCTTGAATTTACAATTTACTACCAAACCATTTCATAAGTTTTAAATTATGTCCAGATTCTTACAAAATTCGCATTCTTCGACACTTTCAGACTTTACTGTAAAATTTTGTTTTCAATTAAATTGTGAGCAGCCATACCGATTATCTCATATTTTCAGATTATATACCGATTAACTTCTAGCTTCAGAATTAGTCTTTTTCACATTTGTTTTGCCTTTAATAATGATACCCCCTTTAAAATCATATTATATTTATAAACTTTAAACTTAATTTTTATTACGAGTTTTTTTTTTTGTAAACTTATAATATTGAGCAGATAAAATCTAAAAGATGAACTGTTGAATATTGTAATTTACTTATAATTGGCCGGAAGGCTTTAAATTACAAGCCTAAAAGTAAATAAAAAAATATATATTATTTTATTGAACAATTGCAGATTTTATTGTGAGAATTTAACCATATTTTCTGCAACCTAGCAAAGTAGCTCTGGCTTGATACAAACTTTGCTGGGCGGTGTTTCTTGTTTAGTTCTTAAAACCGCTTCTCAGCTCACAGCGGCTTTATTGGATTAGATGGTTAAATGATGAACCTTCGAGTGAGGAGGCTTCAAAACATTCTTTTTTTTATATTCATAGCTTGGGCATAGGAATTAGACGATTTTCTTGTACGATATGGAAACAACAATCGCGGATATAAATCCACATGATTTTGGAGCCGCAAAACGTTATCTTCTGCCGCAATTTTTTGCAACATCTGACGTAGACATGTGGTGCAAATAGCGTTCTTGTATAAAATATACTAAAGCAAAACTGTTATAAAAAACGCAAAATTGCCTACAAGACCTATATCACTATAACCTAATTAAATATTGTCTTTTAAATAAAGCAACTGAGTGTTGAAAAACTAGCTTAAGCCACTCAAACTGTGCCTTGGTATTCTCATTATCATTTGCCATAAAACGTGAGATAAAATTGTTCCTACAATTGTTTGTAACGCCCTCGCATTGCTTTTAAACCCCGGCCCCTTCCTGCGCCTAAAACACGCATGCCCAATTTCATCAATCTATCATTACCCACAATCCCAGCTGGTTGCCAACCCAGCTGTGAGGAAGAATTCAGTTTCTTAATCGAAAATTTCAACTGAAATACGTTTGTTAATGAATAAGTAGATGACAAAAGAAAAAGTAAGGAAGAAAACGAAATATTATTTATGAACCTAAACAAGTTAGTCATATATTGAAAATAATATACGACGTACGTACAATTGGCAAACACATTCGATATCATTGGTACAGAAATGCCGACAAGCGAGGGAAGCAGAGGTTTTGGAATAAAACGAGTCACGTTGTTAAGACGTGTAAGCAGTGTGGGAGGGATGTAATACAGAGTCGGCAGGAAGGACGTGATTGCAAAGAAAGGTATTTGCTAATAAATTTCTGAGAATATGAGGACACAACTTCATGAATGGTACTCTGAAAATGTGGTACATGTAAAACATATAAAGGTACTTCTTAAGGTAATGCTTTACTGTACGCTCTGCAGTACAGAATTGGAAAAATGTCATCGACAACATTTTCACAAAAGTATATACGTGTGAATACATTAAGTTTTATCATTGAGTGTATGCTTTTTCCAGGGTTAGCCCGTAAACCAAAGCCGTACTTCACGACTAAGTTTGATATTTATTCGACAGTAATTTGCTGTCACGTCTACAAGTCTTCAAATATGTTGCCATCGTACATATGTTCGAATTTCTCAACGATGACATTTCTACATATATTAAGCATACAACGATGACATTTCTATATTAAGCCATATTTGTAAAACTCCTCTCTGAACTGAGCCTTTACGGCTGTCTCATGGCTTTATGCCAATAGCCATAACTGTTGTGTAAACGACTAAAACATTCTTTAGTGCTACGAAAAAGGAGAGTGGTGGCGAGAGGATGCAGAGAAATTTTCCGTGTAAATCATCTTAGGGTTGGGTACCTCTAGAGAGACAAATGATAATTCGAAGTGCATGAGCTGATAATCCTTATGTCCATGGGGCATTCCAAAATCAAATGTTTGGATTTTGGAATAAGCATCACATTGATATGACATAAATTCTCTTTCTTTGTGATATTAAAGTCCCACACTGAAGACAACATGATGTTGTAGTAATTCCCTTTCTGCAATATTCTCCTTTATAAGAAGCGTCAGCGGTCCCTTCATTTTATTTCTTTTTTCATTTTCATTTCATTTTCGTTTTTTCACAGTAACTAATAAAAACAAGGCGGCCTGCAGGGCCAATTATGTTATATTATATTTATGGATATCCTTATTTTATGTACAACTTGATTAATTTGAAAATTCTTTATGGTATTAAAAAGAAAATAATTGATTTACCTAAAAATCATAATCAAATTACATGACTCAATTTCAATCAACAAAAACAAAAAAATTTTGAATCAAATTTAAAAGGCTTGCCTTGTTTAGAAAAAAGTAATCATTTCGCTTAAAAGATTGTAATTTTCATACAGAAAACTGAAGATGTTTGCCAGAAAAGTAGAGAAGTAATCATTTGCACTAACTAATTTAATTACTCTCAAATGGAGAAGTCTGCGTGCGTTTCCAAAGTGCAGTTTACACGTAGAACAATACACTTTCCTTTTGTAAAAAAGAACTTTTCATTTATGAAAATGTAAAATGTAAAATGTAAAATTGAGATATATAGAATTATTCAGTTCCTGTATTAAAGTAAAAATTTCATAGAGGAAACCAGAATTTTCACACATAGCGGCACATACTTGTCATAAAAACATATTTCCTCCATATTGAGTACATTATCGTATTCAAAAATGCAGTTTTCATATAGAATATCAAACACAAACAAACGCAATTTCGGTAAAGAAAATCAAAGCGATTAGATAGAAAAGCAAAGCCTTCATACAGGATGTATTAATGTCGTATAGAGATGCATAAGTTGCGTGCACGTCAGCATTCAATGCTTTCGGCGCTATCATTCAATTATTACACGTAAAAGTGTCTTCCAAGGATCTCTTCTATGCGAAAAGTAACTTTTAAGATTCAATTCTACATTAAAATTGTCCGGAAAGAAGCACCGTTAAGTGAAAATTGTCTCCCAAAACGCGTTTCCATATGGTAAATGTCTTCCCAATATGAAAAGTTTTTCAAATACATATTTCTACAAGAAAAGCGTTTTTTAGGGTGTAATCCTATACGAAATGTGTGTTTTCTTATTGAACTACGGCTTCTAAGACGCTTTTGTGTGGAAAAGTTTCTCCCAAGAAGCTTTGCGAAGAACATCTTCTCCTTGTGAATATTTTTACATAAAGATTTTACCGGAAAACACTCTTTGTATAAGAACAGTCTTGAGACATTTTAAGACACGTTGAGAAGAGGATAAGGAAAAGAATTTCGGAAGGCATGCAAAACTGTCGTATAGATAAATCTTGGTAGACATGGAGAAAGTGTCGTATAGAATTTTTCCTTTCAAGATATGTCTAATATAAAAAAATGTTTCGAAAAACCTATTGTGTTTGGAAATTAACTTTTAGAACCCTCTCTGCTAAGTGAATATTTCCTGTACAAATTTACTTGTAAAGGTCATTAAAAACGGTTCCCTACATAAGTTTCCATGAACACATAAATGCTCTTCCGCAGCACCTTTCTATAAGACATTCATATAATAAATTTTGATTATTCCTGAAAGATTCCTTGTAGAACGTTTTTATTGTGGACTCTCTTTTTCTTCAAAATATGTTTCGGCAACAATTTCTCGAAAAATGGCTTTCAAAGCGCGGCAGATATAAGCAAACTATAAAGAATAAAATCTTTTAAAAGATTTCTGTACAGAAAAATGTCGGAATGACATTTTGTTAATGGAGTGTCCAACTTGTTACTCTGTTTAGTGAATGCAAAATCTAAGAAAAGATGAAGGCGCGGTGACTGCTTAGTAGCGGAAATTTAAAAGTGTTCGATGCTTACTAGACGCGACTATCGTTCGAATGATAGCGGGCACAGCTCTGCATACAGCCAACTATCATTATCTGAGTTGTGGTCACTTGTCTGACGAACACTCGAAAAATCTAGTAAAAACTTCTCAAACTGTGAAGTTCGGAATCGTAGTTAAACTATATGCCCTGCTGAGTGAGTTTAGAAATAGGATGCGGGTAAACTGACTGAATGTGAGAAACTCTTCCACATCGCTTTCATAATATGCATGGAATGTTTTTTTTTTTAGTTATAACGTCAACAAATTCGCGTCAGATGTCCTTAAATTACATATTTCTTTTTGGTGTAATGTGAAACTAGTTCGCGCGTTTTCAAAAAAAAAAAAAAAAAAATAACAATAAAATTGCGAAAAAACGCTGGCTGAACATGCACACAATTGCAAGTGTGGCCCACGAGTAAATGTATTTATTTTAATAGTCAAAAACAGTCCTCAATTATTTGCCATTGCTATAGAAGTATAACAGTACAAATACCACTAATCTGGTAACTACCACAAATTTAGACATCTGTGGTAGACTGGAAATTGCACATTGTCACTAGACCACTAGCGAGATTTATTCATTGAACTAATAAACATAATATAGAACCTTCTCACCTCCCTAATTTCACACTATTGTGAAATACAGCTTAAATGCATCCGATTTACACAGTGCAAAATTACACCTGTAGATACGGTAACTCTTTTTGAAAAGATAAAAAAACGCAACATGTGACGAGAACGCCGCTTTGCACCCACCATTGGGAAGAAAAATGTGAAAGATGTGGCAACATTACCAGCGACTGAAGCAAACAACAAATGTGAAAGACACATGCAGAGAAATGCGAAATTCCCAAGCGAAATAGAGAATACGATAAAATAAAAAAATTTAAGGAAAATGTACACAAAGAGAACAAAGAAAATTGAAGAAAATTCCTCAAAAGTACAAAAACAAATGAAAAAGAAATACACCCGAATCACTGCATGAAATGATAAAATCCCTCTCAGCATACCGGAATTATGCCATCCACTCCAAAATAGATTTTCCTAAAACAATAAAGCCAGGGAGGAGGAAGAATGAACAAAATTATACAAAATGCCCAAAACGTAACAACAAATGGCAAGTACTTACCACAATAGCCATACACATTTGAGACCAACTAAAACGAAATGGGCGTTGTGAGAAGTCTTCAATCGAGCACACACAAATCGAAGCGTCAACGAAATGAACGACGCAAAGGAGGAAGAAAAAATTGAAATTTCACAACTATATAAGTTTTCTTTTTTTTCCCAAAGTTTTACGCACGCACTACAATTCCTTTGGAAAATTTAACAATTTTTCATTGATTTTACTCTGCTGTCGTTAATAGGGCAGTCAATATTTCTGCTGTTTTCCCAACACACTTCCTTCTTTTTGGGATTCCCTTCTATTTTTTGGGTGTTAATATTTAACCTCACTTTTGTGAGATGTTTTCAATCACTGAACGTTGATTTTCTTTAAGAAAATCACCACAATAAATTCGCGTTTGCAATCAATCGAACATTAATTTCTCGATATATTTGGAGAATTCGCTGACTTCCTTTTTTTTATTAACCTGAAAATTCGCCAAGTATACACTGACTGGATTACGATATCGTTAGATGGATTCGGTATTACACACACTCATACAACATAGCACAAAAGCAAACCACTCGTTGTGAATTACTCAAAAGTACTAAAAAATGCAACAAAATTTGTTCGTCACAAAGCCCAAGCGAAAAGGGAAACATACACGAAAATGACGGTAAAACAATTCGATGAAGAGTGAATTTTTCTTTTGGTTTATTCACTTTTTTGTGTCCGTCTCTTTCTATGATATGACATTTGCTCAGGCTGTTGCCAGATGCGTGAAGACTTGTTTGCAGGGTATGGGACAACTGTTATATTATGTTAACGTAGTCTAAAAATTTAACTCATTAACAGCTCATTCAGACTACAGGCGAAATTAAGCAATTTTACGTGTTATACGATTAATAACTGATTTTTGACATAAGCAGCTTTTAAATAGGTTGAAATCTCCGCTATACGTTTGAATAATCTATAAAACAAGCATGCAGCAAGTGTAAGTGTAAAATATCTGAAATTTTTATAATTCTTTATTTTTACAAATGTTTTATTTTCATTTCATAATTATTATTTTTACCAAATTTTTAAATTTCCTTTTTTGATTTTACTAATTTTTTTCGAACAAATTTGATGTGAAATGAACCAAATGCCAGAATTATTGTCCCACCTTTTAACTCAGACAACCATGTATTAGCCTCAGGTTTTCCAGTAGCCCATTCCATTTAAAGACAACACAGGCTAATGGGGTGGCGACAGAAAATGTATGCACTGGGATTCTATTCAAAAAATTTTGAGTGTTATTGTTATGGGAAATTGAATTTCGTTTGAGGTCAATACCAGCCTTAAGATATAAAGTCGATTGCATTTGAACACGATATTAAACTTGGACTAAAATGTGATATGTGTTTCTCAAATTCAGTGAACTTATACACATTTTACATATACAGATTCATTAAGTGAGACTTATTGTTCGTAAAGCTTTTAAATACTATATTTGTCAGTGATGGTTATCTCTTAAAGAAACCAGAGGATCTGCGAATGGAGTGCATTTCTTATCCTCTCACCGAATTTTGTAAACTAACACCTATCAAATATGTCATTTAAAGCCCGATTCTTAGATTATTATTTGACTTTTTTTCGCTTTTTTGCCTTATTTTCTACGCTAACATTCTGTTTTATTGTAGATGTAGATAAAACCATCCACCACTACTTGGTTGAGGTAGTCAACTTTTAAACGGTCGTTATTTACATCCATTCCTAATTTTACACACTGCTTCTCAATGCTTAAGAAAATTGATTTTGAAGATTTAGAACTTTCTGACTAACAATGTCAATATCATATGCGTGGGAAAGGAACATGTGAATTTTCCTAAACTGGTGTTCGTCACAGATTTCCTCATTATTATTTCGGTAAATATATTGAGAGATTGATAGATCAATGGAAATACTACATATTTCGCTTTTTGGGGTTTACACTTGTTCTACGACCGTTTTTACCGACTAAACATTCAATAGGAAATTGAAACGATGGTGTTTTGGAGGATCGGTTTCTCTGATGATTCTGGGTGTTTTTTTTTTAATTAACCGGAACCCTGATTTGCAAAATGATTATTTTCTTAGTCATTTTATTAAATTCTTAAACATTTCGTTCTACAAAATGTAACCGTAAGGCAACACTCTTTTGAGAGTGAGCAAACTGAACACAGCTTCCTGCAACAGCTGTTCAAACACGTTGACATCGGTTTTTCTTGATAATGAAATTCATAATGACGTTCGTTTGTTATTATAAGTTAAAAAGTATACAAATGATTTTGCAATAGTTACTAAGTATAGAATAGTTTCTGTAAATTTTAAATGGCATTACAAAATGTTGGCCCCTATTAAACATTTGTTAAATTCTAAACGTATAGTGCTAGCTAGTGCTTCACCTAGAAGGCAGGAATTGGTGAAATCTCTGGTAATTTAGAAATGTTTCAATGTATTTCATCATTGGTAATAAAGATTTTTAATCCCATATAGGGTCTTAATGCTGAGCTTTGTCCCTCTACCTTTGAGGAGAACTTAAATCCTAAAGATTTCAAAGATTTCTCAAAATTTGTAGAAGCTACCGCCCTGGGTAAAGCAGAGGAGGTGTACGATCGTTTAAAATCTGATGATAATCAGAAAGAATTGTTGGTTATAGCGGCCGATACAATGGTCACCTTGGGTTCAGAAATCTATGGAAAACCCAAAGATCCCTCTGATGCCGCAAGAATGTTAACCAAGTATGGAGAACAAAGTGAATATGAAGTAAACTTTCATTGACGATTTCTCTTATCTTCTAGCCTCTCGGGTAAAAATCATAAAGTTATAACCGGTGTTGTGCTGAAGCATTCCAAAGGTGTAAGAACATTTACAGAGACCGCTGATGTACATTTTGGCCAGCTAACAACGCAGCAGATACAAGATTATGTGGAGACGGGTGATCCTTTGTAGGATACATAAGATTTCCTCCTACCAGGGACTTTGACAATGTTTCTTCTTCTGTTTCTAGGGACAAAGCTGGTGCCTATGGAATCCAAAGTAAAGGCGGAGCTTTTATATCTTGCATAAATGGTGATTTCTATTGTATTATGGGCTTGCCTCTACACCGATTGTGTTGCGAACTGATTGAATTGTTCCTGGAGGATGCTTAACTCAATGTTATGCTGAATGTCATGCTATAACGAATCCAGTAAAATGACGCTTCAAAGAAAATAAGTTAAAAACTACATAAGCTTTAGAGGCAAAATATATAGAGCCACACCCATAAATGTTTAATTAAGGGTTTACCATTAAATCTTCATAGTAAAAACGTTCAAGTTTTCAATAAAAAGATGAAGCCAGTTACCAACTATAGTATGTATTGGCCAACGCCATGCCCAAAATGAGTTTAGAGCTAACTGCTATTTCGACTTAAGAACAGCAAAAGCTGGCAGTATTAAGGGCTTGCCGACACAGCTGTTTAAGACCACTGCCGATGAGCTTATCATCAGAGGGCATCATCAGCTCTTACAAACTATTTGGCTCAAAGATTGCTTCCCGTTGATTGCATTTTAAGTACGTTCTGTGTTGTATTAAATCAGCACAGAATTTTCAGTCAGGCTTTCTTTTGCGTTGCTCAAAAAGTGTGAATCGCGCATGAAGTGGCGTCGTAAATTGTTTTTTTTTTTCTAATGGAATAATATATACCTTCATTCCTTCGGGTGAGGGTATAAAAATAATCTAAATTAAAGCACAATAATAGAAGTGAGATTTTAACATCCGCGAAGTACTTTGGATGAAATGCAGTCTATTTTCATCCGTGGTACTAAAGATCTGATGATCAATTATACTAAATATAACGCAAATGAATGAAAAATATGAATCAAGCATTAGCCAAGAGGCTTTAATTAAAATATGGCTAAACACACGAAATGAAACGAATAATTGAATTTCGAAAGAGGGGTCAATTTGTGTGAGAGGTACCAATATAGGTGTGGTTAATCGGCTGATTTTTTTTTGTCGAATTTTCCCAAAATAAAATAAAAACCATGCAGTGGATACAATTTTACTGTAGGTTACGTGTGAGGTGTTACAGGGAGGAAATTAAATTTCGACAAATAAGTAAACTTATATGGGAGGCACCAGAAGGGTAGTTTTAAGAAGTCCCATAAAGATTTACAGCAGTTATCGTGCTTACCAGCTAGTCAGCCATTTAGACAGACGGACGAGCATCGTTCAATCGACTAAAAAACTCATGCAACGTTTTAAGCGCTTCCTTGTGGGTCGCATCGAATGAGATATACATATCCTCACGGCTTCGGGTGATGAAATTCAATTCTCAATTATAATATCAAAGCGGAAGATTTTAGTGAATTATACATTTTTTTAGGCTCACCAAATTTTAAGTAAAACGACGTTGGACGAAATTGCATGTAATTCAATTCATCTGACCATAATTTATTATAAAAGATTGACAACTTGTTATTCCTTCTACATCAGGCTTTTCTATATTCTTAAAATCATTTACGTTGCGCGTTTGCAGAGCTTGGAATCGGCTCCCTCTACATCTATGAAATTTAGCTTATTCAAATCAAGTTTTTCAACACAAATATATTAGATTTGCATTAAGTGAACTTCAGTAGCCTATTTTATCGACACTTGGTTTTTTCTTTTTTATTTGCTTTATTACTGTATTTGGTTGGGGAAACATAATATAAACTTTGCTATTAACTTTTGAATTTATATAATTTTTAACTTAATTTGATTATTATTATTATTTATTTACTTTTTTTTTAATATTTAATATTGTATTAAAGAATTTTGTGTTTTATTTGTTATGTTATATAATTGGCCTTTTTGGCTTTCCTGCCAAAATAAATAAAATGAATGTATTCAATATACTTGTTTTTCGTGCTACCGTTTTTAACGCTTATTTTTATAATATTTCTAATATGATTTTTTAATTCAACATTTTTTCTGTTAAATTTTGACAATTTCGCCCACAAAATTTACTTTCGCAGTATATTTTCGTAAAAGAAATCCAGTTTTATTGGTCGAAGTAATAAATAAAATCATCTAAAATTGTTTCTCACAATGGGTAATTAAAAAAGAATGGCGAAGTTAAATTTGTTTAATTGATCGATATTGGTTTAAAGACAAGTTTTGCGGCGAGACTTTGAATTAGATATATCTGTTTCATAATGTTTCGACAGAGAAACTGGATCAATGTGAGTTTCTAGTAATATTTCAAATAAGAAGCGGATCGAAGAATGAAGTGCAAGTACTTTTTAAATGTGAATCAAAATCAAATTTTTGACGTTCATTTAAGTAAAATTAAAATTCAAAATTGAAACTAAATTGAGATCCCTAATTATATAGGGTGATTTTTTAAGATTTAAGTTTTTCAGGTTGGCAGACCTTCCGAATGGACTTTTTGAGACGGAGCCACGGACAACATTTACTTGAAATTATCTTTAAAAATTAAATGGCAAATACCAATTTATCGATTCAAAAAAATTTTAATATGTGATGCAAATTTGAGTGTTTTATTCGATTTTTAAAAAAAACTACAATTTAAAACTCACCCCATACTTAAGTTTCATTATACTCGTATATCGAAACAGTAATTTAAAAATTGTCAATAAATTCCGTTCTACGTCACCCGATATCTCGATAATTTTAACAGTATATGAATAAAATATAATATAATTTTTAAATATTCAAACCGTTTGCCCAAAGTCAATTGTGTCAATTCGGTTTAGTCGTTTCTTGGATTTTGCAATAATGGCCGAATCGAAATTTCATAAAAAACACTTAGCGGCAGCAGAGCGATAGAATTTCTCTGTTTCGAATCTCTGGAAGTGAATCCGATATAATTTCAATAATTTGTTAAATTAAATATTTTTATAATATTACCCTTTTTTCTTCAAATTCATATTTTTACCAAATTTTAGAATTCTAATTTTTCTCTTAAATTGTGTTTTTTAGAAAATGACGTATTTTTCGTAAAAAATTCTTACTTTCTTACTTTTACGTTTTTTTTTTTTAAATTAAATTGTTTTAAAATTGTTTGTAATATTTTCTATGAAAAATACTGTTTCTGGAAGAATTGGAGAAAAATAGAAAGAATGGACGCAAATGAATGAAATTTGGCACAAATCCTTTCTGGGTCATAGTTAAGAAAAAGTCAAAATTGAGATCCATTCTGAGATCAAAATTTAGATTCGACGGAAAGGATAATGGGGCTTGAAACATGACAACGCCATAAAACTTTATTGGATGATCTGGTACTGACCATTACATCAATTAATGTGTTTGTATATTCTAGTTAAGCCCGATATTTAGACAGCATCGGACCATACCTTCTTCTCCCTAGAAAATATTCTTATTTCGGCCAAAATTGAAACGAATTAAAATGATTATAGTCTTTATTATCTGGATAGAATCAAAACTGTGCCTTCTTATATTTCCCATACAAATTGGCCTTTAGCCCTATTAGATGATATACATCATTTTGATACTTTCATATGAATTAACAAGTTGACAATTTTCACTTGTAGGCAAAATCGAACCATGCCTTTTTGTATCTCCCATATGAATGGATTTGAGCTCTTCGAAATATAACCGCACTATAACGCTTTATTGGATGATTTGATTTTGACAAAACTTGGTGTAAAGTTCCATGCTTCTGTTATGTTCCCTTAAGTGCGAAATTTCGCATAAGTGGGGCCATGCCTTCATATACTTCACATTCAAACAGATCTGTGGGCATTGAAAATTACTCACGCTATAACATTCTATTAGATGATGTGATTTTGATCAAACTGCACACAACTGAATGCATTTCCCATCTTTGCTTAAATGTGGTTTTTTGTTGGAATTGGATCCCATAAAAATGGATCTAAAGTACTCGAAATGTACAATATATTGGGCTGTTCGAAAAGTTCGTTCGGTTAATTCGTCACTTCTCATGACGTAGAGTTCCTTCGAACACTATCATAGCTTTCTCCCACCCCTTCTCTAAACTGTTTACTACTGTTTACTTGTGTTCTCGTTCTAGCCGTAAGTGGTTATAGTGTTTAAAAAAAAAAAAATTTTAAAATATGGACAAAAAATTAGCGAAAAAGATCATTTTAGGCATCATTTTAGGAAAATATAATCTGTTTATGAAGAAAACGGACCGAATGAAAGAACTTGCCAAAAATGGTTTAAAAGATTTTCTACGGCCGAATTCTCCATAACGGTCGCTCCCAGATAAAGGCAACCAAAAATTGTTTTCGAGGAGGTCAGAGATTAAATTATTGTTAATCCCCGTGCAACAGTTAGAGAACTAGCAGAAATTGTCAGAGCTTGGGTGGGAAGCTTTGCCTTACTCACTGTACTCGCTAGATCTCGCCCTGCCGGACTATCACCTATTTCGCAGTATCAGCAACCACTTGAAGGATTTGAATTTCCATAACGGCGAGGAAGTGAAAAACCGAATAGAACGTTTTTTTTCAAAAAACAACCAAGTGAGTTTTATGAGAGCGAAATTTAAAAGCTCCCAGGGAGGTGGGAAAAAGTTATTAAAAAAAGGGGGAGATTTTATAATAGATTAAAATAGTTGTTTGCTTTTATATACATTTGTAAATAAAATTTCTTTTAAAAACCGAACGAACATTCTGAACCACCCGATATACATATGTAAAATCATAGTTGTTCTAAAATTTGCAAAAATAATGAAATCAAATAGTGGAAATAATAACGAATCAAATATGTCGTTATATATATACCTATATATTAAGCTACATTATTCTGTAAATATGTTTGTCTTTATCGCACCCACTGTGCAAATATGTGATCTCTCAAATCTTTTAGCATTTTCTATTATAGGATAATTCATTTTGCTATAAATAGATCGACATTGTGTTTTTGAATGAATTAATAAAGTTTATGTAAAAGTGGAAATACATTCCACGATTCTAACTGATATGTTTACTTCAATTATTAAAAAATCTTTTTTGTGTGCCATCTAGCGGCGCCAAAACAAGTTAAATCAACAAACAACCTTCAGGTTTCATGTAATTGGCGTCAGACGTTAATAAAAAATAGCACTTAGTATAATCTAGGTCATTATTTAGAACTCGACTTGCAACGAAGCATTATACGTGGGCTGCAACAAATGTCGATTCTTGGCAAAAAAAAAAAAAATAAATAAAATAAATAAATAAAGTTATATGAAATACTTAAAAAGTGTGAGCGGAACGATAGATATTGTCTTGATTTTTGTCGATCCGGCATATCTACCAGCCTGAGGTGTCTCCAATAAGGCATTCAATCAATTTTGTGGTAAATCAATTTTTGCTCTCAATAAAAAATTCGGCAACTCTTTTCTTTCCTTGAGTTAGAGGCCGCCATACGATCGATGCGTAGTGTGGCGTAACTATGAGATATGATGGTGTCTTCGACCTTGTCGTTATGTAGCCGAATACTTTGTCCGAAAACAGTAGATCCCATTTTGAGGGTAAAAGCAGCTAGCTATTCCATCTTTGAATCATGGCGTGCAAGGCCATTTGCGCTTCTTTGTCTCCAATTTATAAAACTGTTGTTTTAAATTTCGTAGAATCTTCCATTAGTTTGACTTTAAATTCTTGCCTCGTTTTTTCTGTCATAAATCATATGCGGTTGGAAACTCTATGGTGCAATTAGGAAAAAAAAACAGATAACAGAATTTGTATTTTAATGATTTTACAGTAAATTATAAACGAGAGATAATAAGCCAACAATTTCTAAACAGTTGTGATTTTAATCTCATTGCGTTAAGATCTACGGATTCTGGAATTCCGGCAGAAAGACTGTGACAACAACTTCTTATCAATGACTCAACAATTGTGGGGTGGTCGTTTCGGCAAAAATGCCGGCAAAACAAATGAATGTCTAGCAACTCTTAATTGTAGTCTGCCCTTGGATAGTCGCCTTTTTGCCGATGACCTGGATGGTAGTAAAGCTTATGCGGAAGCCTTAAAAAAAGCGGGTTATCTAACAGCCGAAGAATGTTCAACGTTAGTAACGGGTCTGGAGTTGGTACGTTATGATTGGATTGAGGGTCTGATTAAATTTTTGCCCTCGGACGAAGATGTTCACACCGTGAACGAGAGACGTTTAACCGAACTTGTCGGTGAGGTGGGCCAAAGATTGCACACCGGACGCAGTCGTAATGATCAAATTGTAACCGATATGAAACTATGGATGCGCAAAGCCATAAGGGAGACCTGTGTCAGTGTTTGTAGCGTTATTGAATCCATGTGCCAACAGGCGCAACAGCATCTGGGAGTCCTTATGCCCGGCTACACACATTTGCAGAGAGCCCAACCCGTCCAGTTTTCGCATTGGTTGCTATCGCACGCATTTGCTCTGAGGGAGGACTGTTTACGTCTCTGTGATTTGCGCATTCGTGCCAATGTGTTACCCTTGGGTAGTGGTGCCATAGCGGGAAATCCTTTGCAAATTGATAGGGTATGGCTGGCAGAGCGTTTGGGATTTACTGCAGTCACTGCAAATAGCATGCATGCTGTGGGTGATAGAGATTTTGTAGGTAAGTGTAAACATCAAGTGGTCTATTTGAAGGGCATGAGAGCTGTCGGTTATGAAATTAAATTGTGATTGGAAAATTTTTTTAAAACAAAAAAATCACATCGTATACTTTGTGTTGGTTTAGGAAGAATGCTGCTGACGGGTGATAAGAATAATTCATTTAAATGTAATTTTGAATTGACGCTCAAGCATGAGAAGAAATGCGGTGATAATCATCGAATAGGGGGGTTGTATGTGGACTATCTGAAGTCAAGTGTAGTTGGTGTTGTTGTTGGTGAATTAAAAAGCAATACTGTTCTTTGCAACCGTCCAGAGCGCAATAGTGAGTGCACACAACTACTCTAAATGACACAATTTTTGGGAAAATCAAATTCTTGGACACTTTGTTGCAAATTTGACCCTCATATCCGGTCAGCCGAATGTGAGAAATTGATATTATTGAGATCGAGCCTGTAAACTGTAAGGAAAGTGAAAAATCGACAGGTCGGACATCTCAAAACGGATTCTGGGATATTATTTAAGATTGAATCGGTGGACTTAATTGGCTCGGGGAAAGTAGCATATCCGTACATTAGAAATTTAAAGTTGTCCAATTCGATCCATGCTCAAAACATCAATTGCCACTAATTATTATCAATTGTTTTGCGATCATTCTAGTCTCGGTATCTTTATTCATTAAGAGTTGTGTTCAGGATTAATGGTGTTGTAGCGATTTTCACATGTCAACTATCCGCCATAAGATGGCAGCAGCAGTTTTTCGATTCTTTTGTATTTTACGAACTTGATATTCATTACACCCGCACTATACCAACGTACCCACCAGTTCATTCCGTCATTTCGTGTGTAGCAACTAGAAACGTCCAAATGAGACCCCATAAAGTATACTTATTCTCAATCGTGGAAACACCTACGAGTATATCGATTTATGGATATCTAATTATCCGTCCGCATGGGTCTTAAAAACGCGTTAAGGCTAGGAAATTGATATTTGCTAGAAATATTTTTCATGTTCAAAATTAGGTTCAAAATTTGTAAAGAATCGTTCCAGTGGGAAAAATGTTGCCCATGTAAAGACATTGTCTGATGGGGAACCGTGCCAAACGCAGGTAGAGCTTGCTTCAGTATTAGGAGTTACCCGCCAAGCCATTTTCAAGCGATTGCATGCGTTGGGAATGATTCAAAAGCAAGGAACTTGGGTTCCTTATGAGTTGAAGCCAAGAGATGTTGAGCGTCGTTTTTTCGCCTGTGAACAACTGCTTCAGCGGCAAAAAAAGGAAGAGCTTTCTTTATCTAATTGTAACGGGTCATGAAAAATAGATTCATTACAGCAATCCAAAGAACAGAAAGTCATTGGGGCTGTAAGGTCATGCTTCTACGTCGTCGTCTCGGTCGAATATTCACGCTGTGAAAGTTATGCTTTGCGAAACCATCACTGAGGATCGATATTGACTTGAATATATGCGATTGAGCCGAGCTCTGCGCGAGAAACACCCACAACGAGAACTTAGTTGCACACTTAATATAATTTATGGCATGATGAGATGTATATTCCTAGTTATTTCATACGTAATAACAAACTTGAAATGTTACAGTAGCGTCGGTCTGATTGTGTCACTCTTTTTCGAATTTCACAAAAAAAGGGTTTATACCTCCACAGTGGAGAGGATAACAAAAAACAGCAGTAAATACTACATCTTTAACAAAAGCCACATTTATCTTGCGTGTGTTGACGATATTGCCAGCACAGACCGGAAGATGTTACTGCAACATTCTCAAGCATTGAAATGGAAACAGCAAAATTGGGGCTGTCGATAATCAATGAGGCTAGAACCATGTCTAAAAATGGAATGTTCACTGAATGTGTAATGCTGTTCAACATATCGTTAATGACATGCAAGGAAATTTGTATTTTCAAATATTGCAGTTTAAACAGGCATTATTTAACACCAGGCAAGCAATTTAATGACTTAACCCGTATTCGACGAATACAACTTCAGTTGTATCAGACACTAATTATTGGCTTGTTCGGAAAGTTTATTCGGTTAATTCGCTAGTTCGCCATACGTGACTTCTCATGACGTAGAGTTTCTTCAAACACTATCAAAACTTCCTCCCACTCCTTCTCTAAACTGTTTGCTATTGTTTACTTGTGTCCTCGTTCTAGTCGTGAGTGGTTATAGCGTTTTAAAAAAAGTTTTAAAAGTGGGAAAAATGAGCGAAAAAGAGCATTTTAGGCATATTATGCTGTATTATTTTCGAAAAATAAAAACGACTGCTGAAGCCAGCAAGAGAAAATTGGAATTTTTGTGAAAATTTTTAACAATTTTGTCATTTATTTCTTAAGTAAAAAAGTATACGGTGATATTGTATATGTACTGATAATAATCATGCAAACTGATATAATGCATGATGCCTAATTATAGGTATAGTCATAGAAAAATACTAAAAACACCCATTTTTATCAGAAAGACGGGCTAATTCGATTATATAAAGTACGAAAGGAAATTATTCCTGACACGCCTCTGTGCTACAGACCACTCCTGCATTGGAATAATGGACATTTTCAGTATTTTAAAAAAATTGTATCGTTTAATCACTAAGTAAAAGATGTAGCTTCGACCCGACCAAAATTTAATTCACCTTTCTCATTTTGCGCCTGTCCACTTGTTTTTCATTTGTCCATACTTACTTAATCCATATATATATTATATAGTCTATATTCAAGGTGCCTCATGATTTTCGATAATGCAATAAAATCGGAGTCTGGAAAATTTCCCCAAGCTTTTGCATTTGTCGAAGCCATGTTGGGACTAATGAAATTGAAGTTTTGGATAGTTTAAAATATTCCAAACTGAAAACCAATGATTTTAATTTTTCGTCTATCTTTTTTGACCAAACCAGAACAATAAATTTTCAAGACAGAGAATTGAGAATTTGAGAAATTTTAAAAGTTAGAATTTGAGATATTTATAATGAACCAAAGTTGAAGTTAAGGGTTCTGGATTGGAATGCGAAAATCAGAGACATGGATTGAGAATTTGTAGGGATTTAGCGTTAAGAATATATTTGTTATATATTTGATTTCTTCGACCACAAACAATAAACAAATCATCAATACTTTTGTAGAATCTCCTGCTGCTAGATTTAACAGCTTTCAAATTCTACTACATTTTCAAGTTTCCAACTCTAAGATAGTGAATTGAAAATTACAAATAACTTTTTATGAATCCCGATCAAGGAGATATCAATGTTGCAGAAGAGATGGACTAATATTTGCGCGGCACAATTTACTTTAAACAATATGGATGCAATGCCAGTCGCAAAATTCATGGGGCCGATATTTTCGTGAACCTTTCAGAACAGCCTAATATAAATAAATGTGTAGATAAATGATAATAATTGCACTATGTAAAAGTGATCATTCGTAAGATTTTATTTTGGCGCCTTTGCATTCTTTCTATATTTCACACTGAGGTGGCACCATATTGGCCTTAAAATAAAGTTGTAGAGTAAGAGTTTACAATCTAACTTAAGAGTAGGGCTTCTACCCATAAGCCAGTTTAGTTGAGCTGCTTTAAATTCGATTTGCGCCGATCAACATGTATACCAAGATATTCAACCACGGGGTACTAATTTATTGTTTGGTTGTTAATTTGAGTTGTGGCGCAAGTTTCTCTACGCAATGTTAATGTTGTACAGGGTGCCCGTCAGGAAGGTTTACTACTTTGTTTTGCCGCCACTTTGGTAAACATTAGTCTTGACAGTTCATATTCGACAGTCGTGAAGTAGAGACGTGGCAAATTTATTATGGAAAAATATTCGATAAACCAACGTGTTTTAATCGTTAAGACATTTAATCAAAATCAATCATTGCTTACTGTGACGATGAGAAAGTTACGTGACATTTTTGGAAGAAACAACGTGCGTGTATTTATCGCGTAGTGAATGATGTTGAAGGAAGAGGGTCTGTAGTTGATAGGGTCAAGCATGGACCACAACTTACTGCAAGATCGGCTGAAAACATTACTGCTGCTCAAGAAAGTGTTCAAAACAATCCGTCAACCTCAATTTGACGCCGTGCTCTGGAGCTTGGTCTTCCAAGAACAACTTTGGCCACAATTTGCACAAGGATTTGCATTTGTTTCCATCTAAGATTCAGTTGACACAAGAGCTTCTTCCACAAGACCTTTTACGCTGCCGTACATATACCAACAGGATGTTACAGCTCGCCCATGACAACCCCGATTTTCATGAAAAAATTATAATGAGTGACGAGGCACATTTTAATTTGAATGGATATGTGAATAAACAGAATAGTCGGTTCTGGGCAATGGAAAACCTTTAAATTATTCATCAGTCACCTCTGCATCCATTAAAAGTGACAGTCTGGTGTGCAATTTGGTCAGGAGGAATCATTGGATCTTACTTCTTTGAAACTGAAAACGGCGTAACAGTAACTGTGAATGGGGAGCGATATCGTGATATGATGATCTAACGTCACAACTGCATGGTTTGGGCTTGATTAACATGTGGTATCAACAAGACGGTGCCACATCGCATACAGCTAGGATTACATTGGAATTACTGCGAAACCTCTTTTCACAACAAGTCATTTCAAGAAATGGTGATGTTGGTTGGCCTCCACGGTCGCCTGATTTGACTGCTCCGGACTTCTTTTTGTGGGGATATCAAACAAAATATTCGTGATGAAATTAATGAAATACCGCGTGAAATGTGTGAGAATGTAATGAAAAATGCGCTCAAAATGGGCTCGCTTTTATGAGGCTAACGGAGGCGGATATTTATCTGATATTGTATTCCATACATAATTGCCGACATTAAATAAAACATTTATCAATATAAGATCTATTCTCTTTAATCAAAAATTATAAACAAACAAAGTAGTATACCTTCCCGACGGACAGCCTGTATTCATTAACCCTTATTCTCCATTGTTTTAGCTCATTTTCCAGGTGATTAATGTGATTCTGCTAGTGTCGGGATGCTTCCTGAGGGTTTTGCATGAGAACTAAGAAAAGCTGGCATATCTGACGCTCGTAAAGGTTAAATATAGAATAGGTCCCAAAATGCTACCTTGAGGAATTCCGGCTTTAATTGGCTGGGATGAACTTCAGCAATTTCCTTCTTTAAGAATGCATTTTTGGCCAATTAAGTAGATTTCTAATAGTATATGTGTGTTTTTACTGGTAAATTTTTTCCATGTTCAGAGGTGCGTGAACGAATCCACTGAGAAGTATGTTCTCGGTGTATTTGTGGACTTCAAGGGCGCTTTCGATTACCTGTTGTGGGTGAGGGTGTTGGAAAGGCTTCAGGAGGTAGGGTGCCAGGAGTTGCGCCTTTGGCGTAGTTACTTCTGTGGCAGAACAGCTAGAGTAGTTGGGGCAAATAGTGCGGTGGAACTCGATGTTGTTCGTGGCTGCCCGCAGGGTTCCATCTGCGGTCCATTTATATGGAAACTAATGATGGACCCGTTATTACGGCAGCTAAGTGACCAGTGCAAAGTTTGCGCGTATGCTGATGACCTACTCATCATGGTTGAGGGCCCCTCTCGTTTCCAAGTGGAACAGAGGGTTCTGGCCATGATGACGATAGTTAGGCAATGGTCGGAACATGTCGGCGTAGATGTTGCTGTCGATAAGACCAACATGATGCTATTGCGGGGTAGATTATCTCGCAAGCCTCTTGTTCGTTTGCCTGATGGGTCTGTGCTCAGGTGCGTCACCGAGGTGAAGTACTTGGGTGTTGCCATGGGAGAGCGAATGAACTATTTGCCTCATTTGGATAGGCTGAGAGGGAAGCTGGTTGGCGCTGTCGGCCAGCTTAGACGAGTGCTGAGTAGTGACTGGGGGCTTAGCAGACGAGCTGTTCGTATCGTCTATCAGGGGCTGTTTGTTGCTATGGCAACTTACGCTTCCTCTGTGTGGTACGAATCGGTGAAATCTGCACTCGGTTACCGTAAGATCCTCTCTTGTCAGAGAGTGGTGTTATTGGCTTGCATGCCAGTGTGTCGTACGGTTTCGACAGAGGCCCTTCAAGTACTGATGGGTGCTGCCCCGCTGGATCTTGTCGTTATCCGTCGCGCGACGGAATTCAAGGCCAGGAAAGGGTATGCACTTATGGGAACGGACTGGCCCATTGGGGGGTAGAGAGCATGAGTAGGGCTGAGTTTAGGGGGCTCTTGGACGAATGCGTCTTGTCGAGATGGCAAACACGTTGGGAAGAGAGTCAGAACGGACGTGCTACATTTAGGTTTTTGCCAGATGTTAGGTACGTTGGAAGAAACCCTGACTTTGGTTTTAACCTCTGCCTTGGTTTCTTACTGACGGGACATGGGTCACTCAATGCCTTCCTGCATAAGAGAGCCCTGTCCGATCGCGAGTCGTGCAGCTGTGGTGCACCAGTCGAAGACTGGCGGCACGTTTTGTGCGAATGTCCCTTATATGCAGATATAAGGGACCTCCAGGGATTAGCGATAACAAGGTCTGGGGATGACTGGGTGGTTAGCAATATGCTCTCTACACAGGGTGGTTTGGCTAGAGCAACGGTGTTTGCTTCCAGAGCGTTTGCTCGGCGTAGAGCTGCTGTGACGTAATTGTGGCAAGTGGGTCTGCTGACCTTTTCAAGGCAGTCTGACCTGGGGGTTGAGGGGCTTCGGGACTGTTCGGATCATGCTGATCCCACAATCCCATTCAGCTTGATAGTCGGCAGCTGTGTGCTCGTTTGCGGGGGCACCAGTCGCTGGGCCGCAAGGGGTTGAAACTGGAAGTAGATTTTCTACAGAGTTAGATTATCTACGAAGTTTCACCAGAGGCTTTGTCTGGTACCGGGGGTGATAGGGATACACACGGGCAGGTCTCGGGTTCGTGCCCTGTCATCTGTATCTTGTTGATCTCTCGGGGGGTACGGACAGGCATGGGTTCTCCCTATGTCTATATTTCATGGTTGCCGTTCACCGTCGCCGAACGGAAGGGGTTTGGAGTTTTCCCCGCCTCCCACCGGTGAGGATACTGCATCCTTGCAATGTAGTATCGACCGTTCCATCTGCCTGGGGTCTCCGTGCCTGCAGGTATGTAAAAATGTCCAGTCTGTATCTCTGCCACAGGGCGACCAATCCCGTGAAGTATGGTGTATAAATCACGATTTGGTAGTAGCTTAGCCATTTGCTTTGCTGCGCAGCTCCAACCGGTGAGTTTGGCCGGTAGCGTGGGGATCAGGAGGCCCCGGGACTGAGTTCCCGCCTGATCATTTGGTGTAGGACCCCTAGTGGGAGCATCACGCGGGTTGTGGTTGATACCAAAATCGCTGGTAGAGACTTTGTGCTCGAATGTGGAGTTGCATTGCAACCGGGTGCTACAGACCCATAGAGTAGCAGAGGTGGTAAGATAGGCCTCACCTCCGCCAATGGGGATTATGTTCCATACTAGCATAATCAATTTGGTATCTCCTGGCTGCGAAGAAAGGGCTGCCAATATGTGTTAATAGCACAATTGTCAGCCCCTTTTCCTAGATAGCCCAAGTTTTTTTTTTACTTGGCTATCCCAGGGGGCGTTGGCAATCGCATTGTAATATGCCCAGTGTGTCGCACACCGTGGGTAAGGCCTTCACGGCGAGACTCACGTTAAACCCTCGTGGACTTCTGGTAAATTTTGTCTCAATTTACATATTAAGCCTTTATGCCATACCTTATTGAAGGCTTGAGAAACGTCAATGAAAACAGTGGAACGATATTTCTTTCCCATAAAAACATTTTTAACGACATTTACTAGTCTGTGTGTTTATTCGATTGTATTATGGTGTTTTCTGGATCCAAATTGATGATTTGGTATACATCCAATCTCGCTTAGTATTGGGTTTAATTCAGATATCAATAGGTTTTCAAAAAGTTTTGATATGTTCGATAATAGACTTATTGGTTCATATGATTCTACCTTTGTGTGATCTTTACCTGGATTAGGTATTATTGAGACTAGTGAGACCTTTTATTCTGGAGGATAGTATTGAAGTCGCAAAATTGCATTGAAAATAAAAAGAATTAATCTTACTGCTGTACGGCGTAGCTCCTAGAGCATCCTGTTACTGATTTCTTAAACGCCAGAGGCCTTCTCGGAATTTAAATTATTTATGGCATTTTCAATCTCCCGAATCTTAAATCTTAGGGGTGCAGCTGCTTCAACAAGGACAGGTGGCAAACCAATTATCAGTCGATATATTTGGGGTAAATATATTTTTTAAATGGTCAACAAACAGATTTCCACTTTCAGTATCATTTCTTGCCCAATCGCGGCACGAAGTTCGTAAGGGAGGCTTTCTTATGAAGACTTTCTCTTAAGGTTTTTAGTTGCACGTCATAACGGATAATCTGACTGAGGGGTTCCATCTAGATCTTCTAGGTATTTTTTTTAGAGATATAATTCTTCGGAATTCTAGAAGCTTTCTAAACCAATTTTGCTTGCTTTCAAGTTGGATATAAGATATAAGAACATGTTTTTTGTTGCTATTAATGTGCTTGAAATGCAAGTTGTCGTCTAATCGCATTTTCTAAATTTCATGTATTTCAAAAAATATAAAAATCTCCATAATATTGAATTTTCTAAAAACGTTTAATATCTCAAACAAATAAATTTCAAGTTAAGTATTTAAGATTGAAATATGTTATATCCGGTGTCAAAAAAGGTTTATCCTACTTAAATCTAATACACATTTCTCATCTTAACTTTTTCTTTATCATTTCTAGTTGACTTCGTGTATTGCTGCTCCATGGTCGGTCTTCACCTTTCCCGCCTCGCTGAAGATCTAATCATTTATGCTACCAAAGAATTTGATTTCGTACAAATATCCGATGATTTCTCAACGGGCAGCAGTTTAATGCCACAAAAGCGTAATCCGGACAGCTTGGAGCTGGTACGAGGATTATCGGCTAATCTGTGCTCCTGTTTGACGGGTATTATGATGACCATTAAGGGAACTCCCTCGACCTATAATAAAGATTTGCAATTTGATAAACAATATTGTTTTGAGGCCTATGATAAGCTGCAATTGGCCTTGGAGGTAACTGGGGGTGTCCTCAAGACCATGAAAGTGAAGATGCAACAAATGGAGGCAGCTTTAAGTTCCGATATGTTGGCTACCGATTGGGTAAGTTTAGAGGACTTTAAAGGAATTTGATTTTGTAATTATTTGCGATTTCTTTCCCAGGCTTACTATTTGGTGCGCAAGGGAGTACCCTTCCGAAAGGCCCATCACTACATTGGAGCTCTGGTGGCTCATGCCGAACGCATGTCTTTGGATATTACTGAAATCCCTTTGGAGGATTTGCAACAAATTTGCCCACATTTTGATGTCGACATAGCTAAATTGGCCGACTACAGTGGCAATGTGGAGCAATATGATGTTATTGGCGGAACAGCCACCATTTCGGTGAGCGAACAATTGAAACTTCTACAAGAATTTCTCAATGGCTTAAAGAAGTTGGAATAGTTTGATTGGAGATCAGCTGGGTTTGATCTCCGGTAATTACAGCATTTTATTAGCTAAATTTACAATCAAATATGCATAATATAGATTTTGTTAAATGTGTAATGAATAAAAATTTATAATAAAAAATCGTTTACGATCGATTAGTTTAATTCACACTGGGACTGCTGGGTGTGTAAGTCATTGGATCATGTTCCAAAAAACTTTCCGATTTCTCCAATTGGGTATAGCCAGTCATAGGAGAATTCATGGGTGGAGCCATTTTGCCACCAGATATCAGGACGCCCAAACTTTGCTGCAATTGCCAGCGGCGAGCCTCGCGAATGGACTTGTTGCGTCTTAAGGTCTTGGCCAACATGAAGGCGCACAAGGCACCCAAGAGCTACAAATGGAAAACAGTATTATTACATTACGAAATTGCAGACTTTTCTACTTTATTTTCTTACCTGCACAAAAGCCACAGTGGTAGCTCCAGTAGCAATCAACATGGTACTCTGGGATATAATAAAGTCCATACGGCCCAGGCAGCCATACTCAAATTGTTCCTCACAACTCATGTCGTCCATGCTGAAACGGCCACAGCAAGAGTTGGGCACCGTAATCTTGCTGCTGTCACTTTCAGTTTGGTTAATGTATTTGGTCCAATCGTGAGGTCCATAAACACCACAGCATTCCAAACCGCTTTGCATGAAGTCAACACCCGATTCAATGTAGTCATTGGTCGTGTAATCTTGCAATGACTGATTCATGGTACGGACCAACATTTCGCGAACTTGTCCTTGCATCACAAAAGCGGCAATAGAGGCAGAGGCTTCCAAAATGAAGACCATAAATAAGCAGACGCCATACTGGAAGTGAAGAAATGGAAGACGTAATACCAGAAAGAACTTTTCGATTACAGCGTGGATGAAATTTGTAATGGGAGAAAAATGTGATCGACAACAGTCCTGAATTTAACGGTGAAGAGTTGTAGTCTGGGAAATGTTTTCAACGGTAAAAACCGGAGTCAAAGACACAAACTTAGAGTCAAAGGACTAGAGTGAAGGGTCGTTAACTATAGATTTGGAATGACGGATACATCAAAGTCAATGATCTGACGCTAAGGCAACAGTGTTGGAGAGGGGTTGAAATGTTTGATCAGAAGATGCAGAGATCATTTTCCATCTTCAAGAAAGTTCGCAGTCAGAAATGTAGACTTTCGGAGGTTTGTGGCAAAAACAGTGGAAAAGAGGTTCCGTTTTCGGAAAGCAGAGTTATCGAAGTCTACGAATTGCTGCTGCAAATGAACGTGAATTTGTGAAAATGGAAAAAATTGGTCACCGTTATGTAATTCAACATTTCTATTTGAAAGGTCTCAGTTCAACCAATATTAAAGCCAAGCTGGATTCTACTCTGGAGGAGTCTTCTTCTTCGTAAAATGTTGGGTTGCAGAGTTTAAACGAGATCGTACGAGCTGTCAAGACGAACTCCGTAGTGGTCGACCAATTAAGGTGTCCACACCAGACACGGTTAGGAAACTCCACAAAATGGTATTAGGTGATCATCGACTGAAGATGCGTGAGCTAGCTGAAATGACAGGCATTCAGAAAGTGCTATATATCCTATATTGGCCGAAGATTTGGAGATGAGAAAGCTGTGCGCAAGATGGGTGCCGCGCTTGCTTTCAATAAAGCAAAAACAGCGTCGTGAAGATGTTTCAGCAGAGTGTTTACCGATCTTTCACCACTATAAAGCCGAATTTCTGCAACGATTTATAATCACGGAACCATGGGTCCACCACTTCAAACATGAGACAAAGGAGCAGTCAAAGTAATGGGATGGAATGAGAGAATCGTGTCCGAAGAAGGCGAAGACGGTTCCATCTGTAGGCAAGAACATGGCGTCTGTTTTTTGGGCTGCGCATGAGATTATTTTTATTGATTATCTTCAGAAAGGAAGAAGCATCAACGGCGAATATTATGCTAATTTATAGCAGCACTTAAGTGATAAAATTTTGCAAAATGGCCGAATAAGTTTAAGTATTGTTTCGTGAAGGCAATGGTCCAGTTCACACATTCACTATTGCTATGCCCAAAATTAATTGAACTGCTTCATCACGCACCTTAATTCACCAAATTTAGCTCTATCGAACTATTTTCTATTTCCAAACTTGAAAAAAGCTCGGTGGTAAACGATTTGCTAACACTGAAGAGATGGAGTATTTGAAGCAGTTTGACAGTTCTTTCTACATACAAGCAGGGTGTAGCAGCTAATTTCGCTGGAAAAATGTGTCGACGTAAAAGGAGATTATGTTGAAAAATAAAGAAAAATTTTCCCAACTTTATTGTGTCTTCTTTATTAAGTCGGCTAATTTTGGGACCGTCCTCGTAATATCAATCTCTCATCGAGGTCAGTGTCGCGTTCTTGGAGTTCATGTTGACGACTTTCTCGACCTTTGCGTTTGCAACTTAAAAGATTTGATTTAAAGAGGATTTGAGGTTACATATTTGGAAGGATGCACAAAGCCGACTTTATTAATCTGATGTCATCACATCACAATTTTAATGTCCTGGACTTTGTCAAGGAGTAGACAATTGCCTTGGGTTTTATCTTGCTGGATTTCTACCGATATTTTCTATTCAAATTAAGTAATCACATTGAGTACTTACATAAATGAATTGAGTACTGGAAAGTAACTATGCAAGGTGTGTTCATAAAATAAGGTGAATTTTCAAATTTCGCGGGCTACGTACATTTGACATTCGATTATTACTTTTTTTTTGTGTTGGTACACTCGTCTCGAAGATATGTTGAGGGTTTTATTCATATAGCATGTTTAGTTTGTTGTAGAGAGGCATAAATAAGACAAGTGTTTTGCGTGTTCGGCGATTTTCTACTATCTAAAAAAATGGATCAAAGAAGTTGCATCAAATTTTGTGTAAAAAATGGAATTAAATGCTCAGAAACACTTGAAATGTGAACAGTGGCATACGGTGAGAGTACTCCGAGTCAAAGAAATCTTTACAAGTGGTACAAGTTTTTCACGGAAGGTCGAGAAGATGTGAATGACGACGCTCGATCTGAACGCCTCAGCACATCAACAACCGATGAAAATGTTGAGAAAGTGAAGAAAATTGTTATGGAGAATCGTCGAATCACAATTAGAGAAGTTGGTGAAGATGTCGGCATATTGGTTGGCTCATACCATACTATTTTTTCGGAAATTTTGGGCATGACGCGTGTGGTAGCGAAGTTCGTTCCAAAATTGCTGAATTTTGATCAAAAACAACGTCGCATGAGCATCGCTCAGGAATTGTTGAATGACGTCAACGAAGATCCAGGTTTGCTTAAAAGGGTCATAACTGGTGGCGAACCATGGGTATACGAGTATGGTTATGACATTGAAACCAAAGCCCAATCGTTCCAATGGAAGAGTCAAGGAGAGCCAAGATCAAAGAAAAGCACGTCAAGTTCGATCAAATGTCTAGGTTTTGCTCACTGTTTTCTTTGATTATCATAGCGTAGTGCATCAGGAGTTCTTACCACACGTGAAGCAATACGCAAAATACGCTCGGAATTGTGGAAAAAATTCATGGATTTTGCATCATGATAATGCTCACTCATCTTTGCTTTTGAGATATTATTTGGCCAAAAACAATGCCGTTATCATGCTCCAGCCACCGTATTCACCAGATTTGGCCCCCTGCGACTTTTTCCTGTTTTCAAGATTGAAGAGACCCATGAAAGGACGCCGTTTTGCGACGATTGAGGAGATAAAAACCGAATCGCTGACAGAGCTCAAGGACATACCAAAAAGTGCATATCAGAAATGCTTCGAGGATTGGAAAAAATGCTGGCACAAGTGTATTATATCTGAGAGGGACTACCTTGTAGGAGATAAAATAGAAATGAGAAAAATAGAAAATGAAAATTTACTTTTTTTTTTTTTTTGAACACACCTCGTATTCAACAGTACTAGTATTTGCATATGATAGAGCGTTTAAACCTCTGTATTTTTTGTTTTTTGGTTGGGAGGGAGATTCTTTGGAATATTTAAATTCGGCCAATTGTTTAAAAACTAACCCCGATATCAATGAACAAAATCAATTCAAAAGTCTGGCTAACATCAGTAGACTTTCGAATTTTTGCATTTGCCTCAGTTTTAAGCAGAAATCCTTAATAAAGCCTTGGATTTCAATTTTAACTGTTACAGAGCTTAGCAATTTTAATTTCCGCCACATTTATCCAAAATAAAATTCTAGAGAAATTTGGTTTGCTGGCTGTGGTACATACAAAATCACAACAAGCAAAACAGCCAAAATAATTTAATTTCACAAATCACCTTCACCAGAAATTGTGTCAGCAGTAGATAAGGTTTAGTTCGATAAGATTTTGTTATCTACATAAACACTGAACCAAAAAGAGGGGGGAAATACGTTGCTCTGAGAAAGAACCTCAAAAGCGGCACACAGAAGTGATTCCATTTGCATGTCTGGTTAACATTGGCGACGGTTAAACCGTCAGATTTGTGGCATTGGATAATTTTGATAGTTGATTTCTGATAAAACTGGAATATTCTCTCGAAAGGGCTATATTTTCAGCTAAGAAAAAAATGATTCTAAGTATTAAATGTGGGTGGAAAATATGACTGCCCAGCAAAAACCAGTGAAAGTTATTTAAAAAGAATTACATTTTCATCACTTCTAAGGATCCAATTCATGTACTCGTATGTGTAGCACTTCCAACGAAGTATTTTTAAACCACTTCCAAAACAACGGTAATGAGTAAGTACCTAAAAGCATTGTTTCAATTTCCATTTATAATTCCTAATAATTAAAGACAAACATATTAGTATGAAACACTCCAAAATCTATTCGTTAGGGGAAGACGTATTTTTTTAAGGTCAATGTGAAGAAGCTACATTTAAAGTTTTTGGGGAAAACATTTGCTTATCCTCTTTTATATGATGACGAGTATACTAAGTTTGTCATTTATTTCGTGAAAACTGCAAATATTCAATACTCGCCCTAAGAATCTATGTCCCTAATGTCCGTCTCCAATATTGTGGACTGTAATTAGTGGTACAGGGTGTATAAGCTATGATCTTACGTAACATAAGGTGCCTTTCCAATTCATTTCCTGATCTACAGATTTTTTTTTTTTGGAAATTATCAATTCCATCGGAATTTTCTCACATATCTTGTGTTAAAAACAACCCTTAAAGATGCTTTTTCGTAAGAAATTTTAGTGGAATTATTTATATTGGGGAAATACTTTTTAATACAACTTTTTTCCGAGAACCTATTTTGAAGAAATTTTATCTGGAACAAAATGAGATTCTTTTGAATAGCGAAAAAATGCAAACAAAATTTTGAATTTTCCTTACGCCTACATCATTCGTGAATAAATGAAGAAGATGCATCATAAAAAAGTGTTTCCCTCCTATAACAACCCTATATTATTTTCATTGATGATTATGCAATTTTTCAGTACTTCTCCATCGCACAATGTGATGAATGTTTGCTTCCAGGGATGCATTTTTTGCCGAATGCTATCATTTGCAATCGAATTCGGCGGAAGACAGATGCGATCTGTACTTAAAAGGAATATTTAACCGCTTGCCTGCTCATGACATTCGAATTGTACTTGGGCAGTTTCATGATCAAATTGGAAGGGAAGATTTTGTGTTAAAAACAACCCTTAAAGATGCTTTTTGGTAAGAAATTTTAGTGGAACTATTTATATTGGGGAAATACTTTTTAATAGAACTTTTTTCCCGATAACATATTCTGAAGAAATTTTTTCTGGAATAAAAAGCGATTCTTTTAAATAACGAAAAATTGCAAACAAACTTTTGAATTTTCCTCACGCCTACAGCTCTCGTGAATATATGGAAAAAAACGTATCATAAAATGGTGCCTCCCTCCTATGAAAACTTTATGCTATTTCCATTGATGATTACGCAATTTTTCAATATGATGAAAGTTTTGCTTCCTTGGATGCATTTTTTTGCTAGGTGCTATCATTTGTAATCGAATTCGGTGGAAGACAGATACGATCTGTGCCTGAAGGGAATATTCAATCGCTTCCCTGCTCATGACATTCGAATTGTACTTGTTGAGTTTCATGATCAAATTAGAAGGTAAGATGATCTTTGCCTAGCAGGTGGTAAATTAAGTCTGTACTTCCAAGGAATCGAATGGGTTGAACTAAGAATATTATAAATAAATTTAGGTGATGAAAACCTACATGCTTAAGACCAATTTTCTATTAAAACTAAAGACATTACCAGGAATTCCAATGTGATAAGAAAATTTTTTCAAAATTTATATATTATAATTCTTTTACTTACCACATTAATTAACAACACACTTTCCTTAATGGCTCCATAGGCACCCAATGTGGCGACAAATAACAGAATAAAACCAATAGCAATTAAGAGGGCTGGCGGCGAAAGAAAATGATCATCGACAAATTGACGGAAATCACCAAATATTGCCTGAATGGTTGTGCCAACCATAACCAATAAAATGGCGGTGATCTGCAATAAAAGTATAAAGGGGACATCGTATATATTAGTATATGTATCAAAATTAGTTTATAACTTCTGGCAGTCATCTTCAATATATTTGACTTTAACTATTTTTTTTCCTTGAAAAGGAAACACCAATTTAAAATGACATTTTTGGATCAATACACTGGATGATATATTTTATGCAAAATCTTCTCTTCATATCATGGTTAAACTAAAAGTAAAAAACAAAAAAGATATAAAAAATTCCTTTGCATCCGATGAACAATATATGGTAGAGCTCAAACTCATTGTATTTATTGGAATCAATCTACTATTTAATGATGATTCCAAACCGCAGTATGAGAAGGTGTTACTCGACTAGTCGATGACGGTTGACTAAAGAATGGTATGGAGTAGGTGAGGGGCTCGAACTCACAGGTATAAGAATGATTCTTGTATTACTAATTAACGCAACAAACCACGTTTTGAACTAATAGGAAGCAGTATTCTACAAAAAGTGGAAAAAATTTTCTAGAACCTCGACGTCCGATGGTGAAAAGACTTAATTTTTGCGATATTTTAAGCGGGTAAAATGTAATATTTAGACGGTACCAGAAAATTTTGAAAAATTACCAAAATTGAAAAATTACAAATATATTTATGTTAATGCGGGGGGTCCATCCATAGGTCGTTGGTTCAGATTCGGCTCGAAGGACCAAAAATGTTAATGCGGGGGGTTGATCGGACAGTGTTTTTATCATATGAAAGATAACGAGAAATACGGAGGTTTAAAGAGTGTATAATCCAATGATTTCAATTTGTTGGAAAGGTTTTACCTTTTTTTTCTGGAGTTTACAAAATGAAGATTATTTTACCAAACAGGGACTTTCTTCAAATAAGTAGTTTTATATCGAAAGTAAAATGAGTACTGATACTTGGACGAGAGTCAGAAGACCGCTTTATTACACTGCTAGAATGGTGGAGTGAAAGCTCTTTTCTTAACAGTCCTGGCCGTGTACTTAAAAATTTAAACTTACAACTATCAGGGTAAGGAAAACTTATGTACGTAAACATTTACATATGTTTCAGAAACGGAGCGTCCAATCGTCACAGGCCAATACATTTTTGACTTATGTACAAAAGTGGTTTATAACAAGTGAGTAGTGCACATACAAATTTATAAAAGTCGCTAAAATACAAATTTCAATTCCATAAAAAGTTCAGATGTTTTATCTCTTTTTCTGAAATGTTGTTATTTTAATTTTTGCCATTTTTATATTACATTATTATTTCATTTTAACACGTTTTTATTGTACAATTTAAATGAATTTAGGCGATTTCTTTAATTTGGCTACTTCCAAATTTTTTGACGATAATGTCCTCAAAACCCTTCACGAATGTATTGGAGTCAATTGGATGCTCTGTTCACTAGATAAAGATGTTTTCCTACATTGTGCCTGACAAAATTACTGCATAAAGAGCGATGAGCTGAAAGCAATCTCGCTCACTGAAATCACTCACTTACGAAAATGGAGTAGAGATTTGCTCTTATTCGTGCACTATTTTATCATTCTGTTTGATTTGCCTAGTAATTCATGAGAGCGGGGGTTATATTTAAAATAACCTCTTGTCATTGCGCTTATGGTATACTCGACTCATATCATGAGAATCATATTTTGTCACATCTTGCGAGCTGGTATTAAGTGCACGCTGACGTACGTATTCATGATGGATAGATGTGTGCCATAAATTAAAACCTCCGCATTTAGGAATAATAAATATAGCTCATAGTCCTTGCCTTCAATTTCACACAAATTATGCATTATGTCTCGAATAAGGCTTTTAAGCACGTGCTATCAAAACAATTGTTAGGAATTGGTCAATAAATCACAAAATATTTGTTATTCATTCAAATTTATTGTATAGCATTCAATTCTCTTTCAATTCTTCCACCGATTGAAAATGGACGAATCAAAGTGATAATTTGAGTTTTGGAAAGAGAAAAAAGTAAGACGGAGTCATATCAGCCAAATAAATTGGTCGTTTGATAATATTTATGGAGCTTTTTGGCCAGAAATCTTCACAATGATAACCTTGCGAAGTGTTGCGTTAGAGCAATGCAAAATCTGTATCAGCCAAATAAATTTGTCGTTTGATAATATTTGTGGAATCTTTGGCTAGAAATCCTTTACAATGATAACCTTGCGAAGTGTTGCGTTAGAGCAATGCAAAATCTATGAGTTTTCTTCCCACAAATCTGGACTTTTTTGGATTAATTTGCTTTTTTAGACGACACATAGTTCCCTGATAATATTCTTCATTTATCGTCTATTGTGCAAATTCCAAATGCACAATCCTGCGATTATCAAAGAAAACACTCAGCATTATCTTGACTTTTTACGTGATATTTTCGGTTGGTAGCATCCATTCCAAAACTTGTAAGTTAGTTTGCATTTCAAACGTATAAATCCGTGTCTCGTCCCCACCTATAGTGAGTTTTATGAGTTGTTCTATTATTTTTTCAGTGACTACGTAATTAAATTTTGAAAGGAATTTCAGTTCTTATGGAACTAAACGAGCAACAATGCGTTTTATACTAAAACAATCGTATAATATGGCACCAATTGATTCGTGCCACTCGTTGATTCCGTACAGAAAGTTAAGTGGCTACCTCTCTCGAGCTTAAGTAACGATTTTCAGTCACTATTTCCTCTACTTTATCGATGATAACTTCAGTTAAAGACATTGATTGCCGATTCTTTCGCCACATATCGATCGCTCGACTCATATCACGAGAAAAATAGTTTCGGCATAAAGATCGTCATAATGGAGTTTTTCAAAATTAGACATCAATTGTTATTTCTGCGGTTGGAATTAATTTCCACTGCGAATTTATAAGTTAATTCATATGCAATTATAAAGTTCGAACTTAAACCCATAAACCACACATCGAATCTATGCGCTCTAAGTGGTTTTTGACCCAATTCGTCATTTATTTGAAGCAATGGTTTGGTTTACAGGCAGAAGAAGTGGTTCAGTTTAGTTCAAAATCGGTTCGGTCTGGAACTGGCATGTTTGGTTAGTCTAACTATCGTTGTCGATTCTTAAAAAAAAAATGACAATATTGCAAAACTTTAACTTAAATTGAAAATAATAAATTTTTAGCATTTGCTTTTTAAATTTTGCACATTTTTTTTGCTCCTTTTGTCATATTTTTTTTTTTTGCATTTCGCTTTTTTTTTAGATCTTTAGCGCTTTTGTTAGTATCTGGCAACACTACTAGTGACATCACGTTAAATGAAAGCCAATAAAAAAAACATGATTAATTCATCCTTGTCTGAGTAACCGGCCCTCAAAACACCTCATGATTCATCTCTTCCACCTTGTAGGCCCTTAACGAGAGACATGCCTAAAAGTCAGATATTGTGAAATGCAAACGATAATTAAAACAGTGGAAGAAGAAACAAAAATAAATAAATTATTAAGGTGTCTACTTTCGTGTCTCAATCCCGATAGACGCAAACAAAGATAACGGGAAATGGTTGTTTTTGATCGCATGTAGTTGTGAGAAAATGGCGTTCAGTGTCAGAGCAACAATGCGATAAAATATGAAAAAGGAACAGAAAACGAGATAAACAATGAAATATAAAATAGAAGTATACGTTATTGTAGAAGAAATGCATAGATTTTAAAGGAGATTTTAAAACAGAATATTTCAAGAAAAATAAAAAATGTACAAAAAGTCTGTCGATTTCCATAAAGTATTAAGATCTTTTAAAAATCTTTAAATTTCACAAAAATTTAATGATTTTAAGAAAACTTTGCATTAAAATATTTTAAAGAATTAAGCAATTTTGATAAAATCTGTAGATTTTGAGGATATTCTAAAATTTTATAAAAATTTAAAAATATTAAGCAAACTCGAAGATTTAAAAGATCCAAAGATTTGAAGAAAATCTTACGATTTTAAAAGTATTTAACGATTTTCGGATAATTCAACGATTTTCAGAAAATCTAAATATTTTGAGAAAATTCAATAACTTTTAAAAAAGAATAACTTTTAAAGAATTTAAGAAAATTATTCATCAAAACATATTAACACAATTCAAACAATTTGCAAAAGTGTATAGATTTTGGGGAAGCTCTAAAATTGTCAGGAAAATCAGATTTTTTTTTTTAAATTCAAGGGTGTTAGCAAAATTTTAAGGCAAACAGAAGAAAAGGTCAAAAATTTAAAAAAAATATTCTAAGATTTTAAGAAAATTCTAAGATTTTAAGAAAATTCTAAAATTTTAAGAAAATTCTAAGACTTTCAGAAAATTCAAAGATATTCGCAAAGTTTTAATATTTAAAGAAAATTCAGAAATTTTAAGAAAATCAAAGGATTTTAAGAAAATTCAAGAATTTTTAAGAGGATGTTAGTTTTAGGAAAACTTTTAATCAAAACATATTAAGACAATACAAAAAAGAAAGTATGTAAATTTCAAGAAAATTCGAAGACTTTCCGATCAAAAGATTTTAAGAAAATTCAAGATTTTTTAAGAGGATGTAAGTTTTAAGAAAATTTTTAATCAAAACATATTAAGACAATACAAAAGAGAAAATATGTAAATTTCAAGAAAATTCGAAGATTTTCCGAAATTTGAAAATTTTACAAAAATTTGGATTTTGTAAAAATTGCAAGATTTAAAAAAATTTTAAGTAAATAGAAAATTTGAATTAAAGTAAATAGAAATTTAAGTAAATAGAAAAGGTTTTAAGAAAATCTTTAGATTCTAAGAAAGTAGCAAAAATGCGAATATTTTAGGAAAATATTAAGATTTCAAAAAAAAATTCAGCGTTTTTTCTTTTTTGAAAACAGGTATGGTTTTAAGGAAATTCACAGATTTTATCATAATTTAAAGATGTTAAGAAAATTTAGAGATTTAAGAAAGATTTTAAAGTTTTAAGAAAACTGCAAGGATTTTAAAGAATTTGCAATGGTTTTTAAACATTACTAAGATTTTAAGAGAATCCTAAAATTCTAAGAAAGCTGAAAAGATACGAAAATTTTAAGAAAATAATAAGACTTGAAGAAATATTCAACGACTTCTTTTTTGAAATGTATGGCTCTAAATGATATTAAATGATATTAAAATCTTTGAATTTTAGATTTTAATATCATTTAAAGATGATAAGAAAATTTTGAGATTTAAAAAGAAATTTGTAATTTTAAGAAAAAATTTAAAGTTTTTAAGAAAATTGCAAAGATTTTTAAACAATACAATACAGTATATTTTTAAACATACATTAGATTTACAGAAAAACCTAAGATTTAAAAAAAAACTGCCGTGATACGAAAATTTTAGGAAAATATAAAGATTTCAAGAAAAATTAAAAGTAAAAAATATTTGGTTTTAAGGAAATTCAAAGATTTTAAAACATAATATAAAGATATTGGAGAAACTTTGAGATTTCAAAAATATTTTGATATTTTAAGAAAACAACAAACAGTTTAAGAAACTCCACTGATTTTAAGGGAGTTCAATCATTTTAAGAAAATTCATTAATTTTGAAGAAAATTTTAAAGATTAAAAAAAAAATCCCAAATTGTAAGAAGATTTAAAAATAATGTGAAGATTTTACAAAAATACAAAGCCTTCGAAAAATCCACAGATTTTAAGAAAATCGGAATAGTTTAAAAAAAAAAACTTTTAAGATTTTAAGGAATTTCGAAGATTTGAAGAAAATTCGCAGATTTTGCAAAAATTTGAAGATCGCAAGGCAGTTTTAGATCAAAATATCTTAAGAAAATTATAGGAATAACTTAAGAAAATTCAACAATTTTAAGAAAATTGGAAAAATGTTAAGAAAATTCAACGATTTTAAGAAAATTGGAAAAATTTTAAGAAAATAAAAATGTGTAGACAAAGAATAATAACTTTTGTAAGGAAATGAAAGCAATTTTATGGGAAAATTGAGGCGTATTCTATAAATATCTAAATATTGCAAAGAAAAAGGCATAGAAAGAAACTGTTAGAAATTGCTGTACAACTACGAGGAAAGTATTTAAACACTTTGAATTGATTAGTTTTAGGTTACAATATAAAAAAGAATATTATCTATCAAGTATGTCTTTGCACTTACCGCAAACATAAAGCTGACTATCAGCAGCATATATTTAGCGCATCGCATGCCCGAATTCAACTGTAAATCCCTGGTGGCGGCCATTTTTGTTTGTGTCACTTGTCGAATTCACTTAGAGAAAACAAACTTCCGCTTGTTTTGTGTTTACTTGATTTTGATTTTTAAATAAATAAACAGATTTTTATAATTAATACTAATTGTGATTTTTCTGTTGGCTTAGTTACATTTGAAATTTTAATATTCAATTTAATTTTACTTGTTTTTTTCTTTGCTCTAAAAATAATTCTCCCTCTCTCTTTCTCTCTTTCCACTGTTTTTAGGTGGAATTTACAACTTTCTGCTTGCAAAGTTACAAAAATACTAAATGTGCCAAAGCTTTTTGCTGTTACCACAGTTGTGAATTATTATTATTATTTTCACAATTGTTCATAAACGTTATTTGTTCTGTGGTTGTGTTTGATGGCGTTGTTGTTGTTGGTGGGTGGCATTTGTGCTATACTCGCGTATATAGAGCAGCTACGAATGGTAAACTACGACATACTCAAAGAGGTTTTACTTTCTTATCAGCAGAAAACAGGAAAAAAAACACACACGGGAAAGATAACGAACAATTAATCGATATGATAACAGATTGTACTCTATTCTGTTTCAGCTGAAGTTCTAGATATTTTCGCAATACTTATTATGATAACGAACTTTTTGTTGCTTTCGCTGTTACTGTTGATTTTCCACCTGTTCAGTTGAGAATGTCGAGAAAGCTTTGGGGTTTTTTTCCTATAGCATTTAATGATTATTTTTTTTTTTAATATTTATTCAAGATTTTGTAGGTTTGTTTCTTCATTCCTACAAATTTCGTATTTTCTTAATTAAATAAGTATATTCGAATTTTTTGCTGTGCTTCGTTCACTTCGCTGTATTCTACTCTAGCCTTCTAATGTGAGAACTTTGTCTGGTTTACTAACATCTAGCCACAATTTGCTTCCAAAGCAATATGAATTTTTTTAACGACTTTTTTTCCTCCCACCCCAGAGGGGGTGAGACCACTTTTTGACCACTTTGTGGTAATGGTTTCCTTGGTTTCCAACACCGTCCCTAAACCGTCAACCCCCTAGAATACTGTATTTGTGAACCCGTGGCCACAATTATTGATTTTCTTTCCCCCTTCCCAATGTTAATTTTTGGGCTAAGAATATATTACAGTAGATTGTTTTATTAGGTAGTCCTTATTAGGTTAGTTCATAATTTATTTATCACGTTATTTTACCAATAGCCTATAATTGATATCGAATTTTCAAATAGTTATTTGTTTTAAAGGAAAATTCGTTTTTTCTACAGGTGAAAGTTCTTGCCGTACACTCGAAGAAAGATGTTTGTTATTTGCTAGGCAGTTGCCGGAGCTATGCTCTTTGTGAGCAGTAATGCTGCTATTCTGACCTCGTTTAAGGATTATATAAACCGGAAGCCATCAATATCGGAAGGGGTCTGATTGAAACCATTAATTTTTTTATCGATAATATGTGATTTTAAACAAAAACAACCCAAAAAAATGTTTAAAATCACAACTTATTGATAGAAAAATTTAATAGTTTCAATCAGACCCTTTCCGATGTTGGTGGATTTCGGTTTATATAGTCTTTAAACGAGATCAGAAAAGCAGTATTACTGTTTAAAAATAGCATAGCTGCGGAAACTGCCTAGCAAATAACTAATGAAAGTATAGGGTGTCTCAAAAGAAAATTTGTTTAGCCTAGTATGTGAACGCAACGAATCCGAGGGACCTGGGGACATGCCAATAAATAGTCTGGCACGCACTCGCTGTGTCCTTATTCGAAAATGGGTCAGCAAAAAACAAAATCTGTACAAAAACAAAAATCTGGAATGGTTCAAGGAAGGACAGGGTGTCTCAAATCTTTTTTTTTATTTGTTCAGTCTAGTGCGAGTGAACACAATGAATGCGAGGGACTGGGAGACATGTCAACCGATAGGCTGGCTTCTAGAAATTTAGCCGTTATAGAACATTTTTCGGCAGTGGACCGGTCGTTGTGGGTCAGCAAGTTTGAAGAGGCCAGAATAATGGTGGAAAAACCAAAATTCGGGTAACCAAGACCACCAAAAACTATACAGAGAAGCAAAGGGTGTCTCAAAAAAAAATTTATATGTATTTAGCCTAATGTGTGTGATAACAATGAATCCGAGGAGCCAATCGATTGGCTGGCTCTTGGAAATATAGTTAGTTTTGCTCTTGTTCGAAAATGAGTCATCAAGTTTGAGGAGGCCAGAACTATGCTGGAAAAAACAAAATGCGGACAGCTAAGATTATCAAAGAGTGTACAAGAAGGTACAGGCTGTCTCAAAGAGAAATTTAAATTTGTTCATCCTAGTGTCTATAAACGCAATGATTCCAAGGGCCAACCGATTGGCTGACTCTTGGCAATAAAACTAGTTTTGCTCTTGCTCGAAAATCAGCCAGGAAGTTGAAAGATGCCGGAATAATACTTGAAAAGTCCTGGCAACCAAAATCATCAAGAACGGTAGAAAACGTTCAGATTGTCAAATGTTGAATATTTAAAATGTTCATAGATCATCATTAAACCATATTTGTCACGAAAATCTAAAGCTTCAACCCTACAAAAATAATTGCTGCAAGAATTAAAGCCTCAGTATGATAGTCGGAGACTTGACTTGGTAAACCAGAAAATTCAGCGCTTTCTAACATTTACCAAAGTTCTGTTTTCGAACGAAAGTCATTTTCTTTGTAATGGACACGTAAATCAGTACAGAAATTTAATTCATTGGACTGACCTACATGTATCTTCATCCAACGTCCTTATGTGATGCTACAAAAAACATTCTGAACTAAGGCGCAACAAAAGATGAAAAATTTTAATTTCTTAAAGTCCTCCGTTCGGAAAATGTAGAATGATAAACGATTTTTACTAAATCGCATCATACTGAATATGGGGAAGTTGAATGAATAACACTAATCTAAAAATATATAAGTTAAATAAGGCTTTCTATATGGGATGCACCATAGAGGCGGTGGTCATTCCGTCCGACTTTTTCACATTTTACCCAGTATTATAACGAAATATAATTAACAACAATTTAAATAATTTTACGCTATGAATTACGGATTACATTGGAAAGTCAAATTTCTATATTTTATGTCCCCTGCTACATGGCGCAGAATCTTGTGTTATAACATAAGCGGACGGATCTATTTTGGAAGACTTCATGGAAAAAAATTCTGTGAAATATTTGGATTCATCACGGTGAATGGAAATTATAGGTTTTTTGAGATATCGATATATATTTTGTATAGTCTAACATAGATATTGTTAAAATGTTACAAACGTTAGTGCAAACATAGGCTATAAATATTACTAAATATTGTGGATTTTCTTGCATTATATTAACAAATGCTGTTAACATAAGAATGATATTTCGGCGTCAGTCCCTGATTTTTATGCCTTCATTCGAAAGAATGAAAGGGAACAAAGGAAAGATTTCAAACAAAATATCTTTTGACCAAATGTATTTCATGACTTTCTAGATCGATTGATCGGTCTTCGTCTGTCTGGGTGAAAAACACCATAAACGCTGGATGAAAGACACAATAAATGTAGACGGAGATTGTAAATGGGCTACATCAGCCTGCCTCGTTTAGGTATCTCCGATACAAATTACTGATTTCATCCACATATTCTTATGTCCGTATGTTTTATTTAGCTGCACTTAATTCAGAGAAATTTTATACAGGTTAAGCCTTAAATAAGCTTAGGTCTGAGAACGGCAATGGATTTCATTGTAACAATGCTTTTGTTATTTCTCAAAGAAATTATCCAATTTTCGGAAATTCATTCATTCATTCCCTTCTAATTAGTATGCTGCAATAGTTTAGGTTTTTGTCCTTCGCATTGATTTATAGGTACTTGAGAAATTTTGAAAAACCGACCGTTTACCTATCAGCCTTGAGACACCTCCCTTACAAGTAATTCATTTAACTCCTTTTTTCTTAGATTCATATCTTCATTTATATCTTTTACAGTCAAAATTTGATATAATTTAAAGGTTTGCTAGTGTATGGTCTGAGAATGAATCATTCCTCTTTTGGCTTCTACCGTATAGACTGATTAAATTTCGGAAATTTACAGTTTCCCTGCAACTCTGAAGACTTATGATCATTGTATTGATTTGTCTTATCTGGTAAATCTTGAGACAAATCAAGCAAGTAATCGGAACCCTTCTGCTACCCATCATACAGTCGGCAAATTTAACCCTCATATTCTTAGCTTCATATCTTCCAATCGATTGTTTTAAATTCCAACAAATTTGCTATATATCAAACGTTTGCTAATATAAGTTCTGAGAATGCAAACAGGCTACGTTGACACGTCCATTCGGGTACCTCGTATACAAATTGAGTGATTTATCAAAATTTAATTTTTCATCTGTAAAACCCAGTAGGATGCAATAGTCTAAAATTAAAGGTCCGATAAAAATATTTTTATAATAAATAAATAAGAAGGTTGATAAATTGATTACCATTAAACTTTTGTCGA
>JAHXMU010025964.1:0-17006 GCA_019455685.1 Philornis downsi | reverse complement strand
AAATGCGCGACGCTTCCCGTCGAAGTGATTCATAGCGACTAAAACTCCATGAGCCCGCCAACCCAACGATGTAGGCGCCCCCCCCCGCCCACGCCTTTTCTACCCCGCAAAACAAGATGATGCAATATGCACGTTCTATTGCGCCACCCTGTATAACAGCACTACAACACCTTTCTTTTACGGCGGTTTGAGATTTTTTGGCCGTTTCCCGTTTTGTTGACTTTTAAGCTGAAACGTACTTTTTCTCCTAAGTCAAGTTTGTTTCAAATGTCAAGTTGGCATGTTGGGTAGAACTCTGCCATTATCTATTTGCGATGGTCTATGATTCGGTATTTTGGATTGGACTCTACCTTTGTCTATTTGAGATGTTATGCTTTTACATAAGAATTGCAATATTAACTGTGGTTTTTAGTGCAGTGACAATTAAGTAAAGAAATATCGGATTGTATTAGAGAGCCATTCATGCATATTGAAATTAAACTTTAAATACTAGAATTGTGTACACAACGATAAATGGAAATATCTTTAGAACTTTCGGTAACTGCGCTGTCAGAAATGTATATTTTGTTGCCTTACCGATCACTTATATACGTGCCGATATATATCATTTTGGACACAAACAAATTTGCTTTACAAAATTTCGCTTGCATTTCATAGTATTTTTGTGATGTGCTCGTTTTTCTTTATAGAATAATATTATGTGTCCATGCGTGTTATACCGACATCACACTCCCAATGAACATGGGAAATGGGAGAATTACGACAATCCATTAATCGTTTGAATCGAAATCCAACACGCAATCAATTAGCTCCCTAATCGCTTTAATGTTTGAACCTTACAAAAGACAGTGCCTGGAGTGTGGATGAATGCCATCTCACGGAAAGTTGAAAACTACACGTTTCAAAAAAGAGCGTAACAACCCTATCTCAACGTGTTTCAGCGTGGCAGCACCAGGACATGGTATGCGGATGAAGGCTTAAAGACGTTAGTTTGCTTATCCTCTATCTGCTTGAAAGTTGTTGCTCGACGCCTTTGCTTTGCATAGTTACTCGCTTAATTCCGAGAATCATTCAATCCAATTAGTGACTCGGTACGGCAAAACATAGGTTTCACTACATTTCCATATTCGTCGCGGTTGTCATCGTCATTTTCAACGTACATGTGGTCCATGTAGGCCAAGGGCAATAAAGTTTAGTTACGACTCCGTTGCACGTACCCACTGGCACATGTTAATATCCAAAAAAAAAAGGATGTGCTCGGCATGCGGAGTGGGCTGATGGAGCACGACATTCAGGTTATGACAAGTGGGAAACATGAGAAGCTTGTCGACAGAGCGCTGAACAATACAAAAGAGCTTTTAACTGATTTGCAATTATTGTTTGTCGAATGTCCTTTGAGAGCGCCAACACTCCGCAACTTACCGGGTTGGAGAGGCAGACCAAGAGTATGTCAGATATTAATGTTTGCTTCTCTTTTACATAAATACGATTTATTCGCAAGGAAACGTCATAAAAAGTGTCACGTTTAAAGCGCCAGTGGTAGTGGTAGTGGTAGAAGAGGACCAAAAAAAAAAAAAAAAGAACAGCATCGCAAGCAACAGCGGCATCGACGCTGATGGAAACGGAAAAATAATAATAAAAGATAAAATCACATTCACCTACATGCACACATGGCCACAGAGGACTACATCACAGAGGAAATGGAATAATGTGGAAAAAGGAATGAACGGATTACGAGTGTCAAAGGATTTACATTAAAATTCGTATGTCGCGATGCATTCGATTCATTCTTACTACTGGCACTACAATAACGACAACAAAAGCGGTTCCGGCAAACACGGTAACTACCTCGTGATGTCGCAACGATACGCTCACACTTGGTCACACACCAACACACTTACACTCAATTGTTCGCTCACCTGAACTGTGCGATGTTTTAGAATCTTTTACTTTCTCCAACGAATGTGTTTGTGTGTGTATGTGTGTGTGTAGAGATGTGTGCTTGAGCCAGTGCATGTGTGTGATTGAGTGAGTTTTTGTCAAGGTTTACATTTTGTGTGATGTGAGACTATTAAAAATTTCATTTGTCAAAAGGATTACCACAGTAATAGGGTCTTAGCGCGTTGTAACATGGAAGAGAAGAACATAAACAAAAAAAAAACCCTCATCCACTCGCATTGACAAGGAGCAGGGTAATGGCAAGGCAAAGGCTTTTCATTCATTCATGTCATATCATCCATCCATCCAAGGAAGCAGCCAACAAACCAGTCAGCCATCCATACGAGCTAGCTGTCATACAACAGGTGGCAGGATGTAGAATATAAAATGTACAGACTTTGTACGAGGGCTCTGAACAAAGTTTGCTATCATCGGGACTTGAATAAAGTGAGAATGTTGATGTAGAGCTACACGAAGTGTTTGAAATCAGTCATATATTATGCAGAGAAAATTATTTTTGTAATTGTATACACCGCGTTAAGGAACATGGCGGAAAATGCCATTGAAATATTCACAGCATGGCTCACACTTAATCAAAGCAAAAGGAGCGGCATTGGTCATGTGGTAATGTCGGAAGGTATGCTCCTAGCACCATAGATGTTCTTGTCACAGGTAGCACTACCAGTGCTCCGGACCACAGCCTGTTTGCGGCCATTGTACGCAAAAGTTTGGGTAGATTGGTAAATGTACGTAATCAAAAGCGCTTGTCAAGCCATGTGTGTAATGATGAAGGTGTTATTCCTATTATATTGTTCTATCGCACTGAAAGATTTGGGACAATGTTGTGTCTTACTCAAAAATTAGTTTCAACGCAAAGTTTTGAAAAGTTGTTTGTACTCGTGTTGTATCTGTAATGATGCCTTAACACAGCATCTGTAATAATGACTTCAGGCACATTTAGCAATAATTTCGAGAACGTTTAATAATAAAAATTGCCTCAAATACCCACAACGGAGTTTAATTTAATGTAGGTTAAGGTAATGACTCTGCCGCAACAGGGGGTTAAAGTCAAATTACATTTTTGTCTGTGAAGAGATCATCATTTTTATGGACGAAATTTACAGGTCTCATAAAAAGGGATAATTATGGAGAGTATTTCGACATTTCTAAACATTTCAAATTGTGCACCAATCTGATGAAAGTTTGTACAATAGACAGGGAAGGACTAAATACTTTTCAGAGTAAAATGCCTAAGGAATCATATTGTTATAGTATGGCCTCGATGAACGCAACCGAAAGTCATCGTCGTTATGGAGGAATGGAAGGCCAAATTTACAGGTCACATAAAGAGGGATAACTATGAAGAATACTTTGACATTCCTAAACATTTCGAATTGTGCACCAATCTGATGAAATTTTGTACAATAGACAGAAAAGATCTAAATACTTTTCAGAGTAAAATGCCTAAGGAATCATATTGTTATAGTATGGCCTCGATGAACGCAACCGCTAGTCATCGACCTTATGGAGGAATGGAAGACCAAATTTATAGGTCTCATAAAAAGGGATAACTATGAAGAGTTTTTCTACATTTTTAAACATTTAGAATTGTGTACCAATTTGATGAAATTGTATACAATATACAGGGAAGAACTAAATGCTTTTCAGAGTAAAATGCCTATGGAATTGTACTAATATAGTGTGGCTTCGATGAACGTAACCTTCGATAAATTAAACCTTGAGTTTGTCAAATTAAATTTTATTTTAGAAGTCTGGGTTTTTAATGATTGGAATCACTATATGCATCAAATGATGATGACTTTTATCTAAAATTGATACCATTAGCCAAAAACTTCATTAACATCAAGAATTTGTCAATTACTTCCATTTCTATTAGATACAGTAATCGAGTATTATTCCCAAAAACCAAACGCCATGATCTTGCCTGCAAATGGAACTGTAATCGCCGTCATTGGACACGATTTTCCCATTCCAGTCCACTGCTTTGACTGCTTCTCTGTTTCAGGTGTGAAGCAGTGTTTCATTCATAGTTATAAATCGACTCAAATATTCTGCTTTATTGCGGTGAAACATCGTCAAACACTCTAGTGAAACATCTTCATGACGCTATTTTTGATCTACTGAAAGTAAACGTGGCATCCATCTTGCGCACAACTTTCTCATCTTCAAATCTTCGACGATGATGTACCTATATATTACTTTTTGAAATGCCTATCATTTCAACTAGCTCATGCATCTTCAGCTGTGATCATTCAATACTCACCATGGTGTTCGATCACTATGGTGTCCTTCTTAGCAGCTCGTACGGCCTCGTTTAAACTCTGCTAGTCAATATTTTACAGTCGTAAACGAAGGAGCAGACTCCATCAGAGTAGAATTTTGCTCGGCTTTGATATTGGTTGGACTGGGACTTTTTAAATGAAAATATTGATTTACATAATGGTGATCAATGTTTTCCATGTCTGTGTGCAGAATGGTTTCCACGGATGCCCTGCAGATTTTGATGGGAATTGAAGAGAGTATGCTCGGTGGCGGATATAGACCTTGTAAGGGATATAGAGGCTATAGAAAACCTAAGTAGGACAAGACGTAGTGATAACTAGATGGTAATCCAGAGGGGTTAAGTCGCACAAGGGTGGAGCCACGTACGCTTTCGTGCGGGACGTTTGCTTTGTCAGTGGTTTTAACTTGAGTCTGGGAACATATTGACGAGGTATGGTTCTTTGAACGAGTTTCTGTTTAAAAGTAGTCTGGCCGAAAGTAGTTCTTGTGACTGTGGCTGGTATTAGATGCAAGATTGGAAACATATTTTATGCAATTGTCTTCCGTATGATGCTATTAGGGATTTGGACGCATTAGGGATTGTGAGGGTTGGGGACAAATGGAAGGTGACGGACATGTTATTTTCAACAAACAGGCTGGCCGTAGCATGACACTTTGTAGGAGATTGTTTGCAGGGCGTCGAGGTAGGAGAGACTCGTTTTGTTTGCTGTTAGGGGTCAGGGGTTCTGTTGCGGATATGCTTTGCCATATGTATTTTACAATGTACAATGCATGTGAATGTGTGTTGTAGCAGCATCCCTCTTTTCTGTATCTACTATAAAATACAGGGGCGTGTAGTTGCAACCTGTTGCATGTGCATGTCTGCGTTTCGTGCAAGCGTATACGATGGACGACCAGTTCCATCCGAGTTATGATGTAAGAAAACTGGAGCAATTTTTGTTTGCGGAACCCTACTCGAAGGGTTTTCTTTCTTCTTTCTGGTAGCACGGAAGATCAGGGACCCCAAGAACACTTTGTTCTTACCTGATCGTGGTGTAGGAGCCGTTGTGGGAGCATCGTGCTGGCTGTAGTTAACAGAACACGTGTTGCCAGCGATCTTGCATTGCATCAGTCTCTTCTGAAGACAATGGGGGAATTTTGAAAACACAGTTCTTCATCGATTAGGTTGAGGTGTCTAGATAGGCTTCATTCTTTACCGGGGGTTCACTTCATACCAGTGAATTCGAAGGTACTTTGGCTGACAGAGGAAGCAAGCCCTGAGGAAGTTTTCCAACGGGATATGCTTCTTATCTCAAAAGTGCTTTGACTAATCCTTCAGAGATTAGTTTTAGCTCCCCGAAGGGGCGCTGACTGACGCAAATGCAAATAAAAGGTAGTCCTATGTGTGATGGCACACCGTGAGTAAGGCTTTCAAAGTGAGACCCACGTTAAATTAGCACAATTGATTCAATTACATTAAATTAAATTGAGTTATATTGAATTACGTTAAATTGCATTTAATTATTTCGTACCAAACAATTTTTAAATGTTTGGCATAATTTAAAATAAAAAAAAAACAGCTACTTGTTAGTGTAAAGTCTATATCAACCAATTTTACAATTTTAAAAACCCATAATTTGTTACGCTTAGGTGAAAACCAGCTGGATACGGAGATGCCATGATTGAAACATGCGATAAGTTAGCTCTATTTTTCTCTTAACTGCCAACCGGATTACATCGCCAGTCGCCCTTAACGTACAATAAAAACTTATAATGTAAGTTTACTAATCTTTTGATTTCATCTCCTTACACACGAAATCCTCCGTAAGTATACCAATCAAGCAAAGAACCTGAGTTCTTCCCAAAATCCTTTAATTTTTGTGATTTTTGCAAAATATGTTAGATTTACAAATTTACAGTAGTATTTTTTAATAAGCACTCCCAGTTATCTTAACATTTTATAAGTTAAGTTATTATCAATTATCATAATTTATATTTATCAAATATCATAATTTTCTTCAATTTAATTAATAATCGGTGAAACTCTTGGAAAAATAATGAAAACATTTCATTATTTCAGAGCTGCATTTACTACTTGTAAGGCCAAGTGTTTCTTGCTACATTAATTTCTACTAATTACAATGCCTGTGGGCCATAGCGTCAGGAAGGTTGTACCGTTTGATCGCCAGTACATCGCATTCTCGTTTCATTCGTAATAAATCGAATGAAAATTTGTAACGAAGCCTATAATTTAGAACCTTATGGACCGTTAAAATCTCTCCTCATACGTAATATATGAACTTTGACCATTTTAGCTGCGAGAATAGTTAATTTTATTTTTAGATTTATTTTTAACTACTCCAACATTTGAGATGATCTCTTACAAAAGTGAATAAAGTCGAATGATTGTATTCAGTATTTGTGCACTACCTCCGTATAGTACCCTGGAAAATGTCAGTTTTTCTTGAAAAGGGTTTAGTTATTGTGTGGAAACATTTCCTAGGCATTTTCCTACACTTTTGTTGGATAAAAGGTTGTGATGATGTTTGAGAGAGCACAAACAGATAAAATGGTATTTCGGCAAAATACCGAATTAGCTGCCGATACAGCCAGCTGCCAATATAATCAATTTCGCAAGTTTTTCAATAAAAAGGTCTATGAGGATTAATGAATAATTGGTAGTATTGGATTGTTCGGAAAGTTCCTTCGGTTAATTCGTTAGTTCACCACACGTCACTCCTTATGTTGTAGAGTTTCTTCAGACACTATCAAAACTTCCTCCCACCCCTTCTCTAAACTGTTTACTATTGTTTACTTGTGTTTTCGTTCTAGTCGGGAGTGGTTATAGCGTTTTAAGAAAAAGTTTTGAAAAGTGGAAGAAATGAGCGGAAAAGAGAATTTTAGGCTTATTATGCTGTATTATATCCGGACAGGGAAAACAGCTGCTGAAGCCAGCCGAAAAATAAAGTCTGTTTATGAAGAAAACAAACCAAATGAAAGAACTTGCTAGAAATGGTTTAAAATATTTTCTACGGGTGACTTCTGCGTACCGGACGATTTCAGATCAGGACGACCAAAATAAATTGTTTCCGAGGGGGCGAGAGATTTAATTGTTATTATTCCCCGTTCAACAGTTAAGGAAATAGCTGAAATACTAAAAAAATCAGCCTCAATCGTTCACGTGGTCCTAAAAGGGCTCGGAATTTTGAGCACTTGATGTGTGAGTACCTCTCTCTCTCACCGAGGCCTAATACTGCCTTGCGGACCCGTCATAAACTGTCAGATCCTCCGTACTCCCCAGACCTCGTTCCGTCCGATTATCACCTATTTCGCAGTCTGAGCAACAACTTGAAGGATTTGCATTTGCATAACGACGAGGAAGTGAAAAATCGAATTAAACGCTTTTTTCAGAAAAACCACATGGGTTTTATGAGGGACGACTTAAGAAGCTCCCAGAGAGGAGCTTAAAAAGGGGGATATTATATAATACAAGCTCAAGGAGAATATCCGTAGTGAAGTGGCAGTCATTACACCAGTATTACTGAAGAAAGTTTTCAATAATTTTCGTTTGTGGTTAGAGGAGTGCCGTCGTAGAGAGGGTCACCATTTAGATGATGTTATTTTTAAAAAATAAACTCCATTTTGTTTTATTCTACAATGCCTTAAATTTATTTTAACCATACCTTTTGTATTTATTTTTTAATCTATTTTTTGAATATGCACGTTCTATTGCGCCACCCTGTAGATTAAAATAGTTGTTTTCTTGCATATAATAAATCTATATATATATAAATCAATTGCTGTGCGTTAGACTCGCTAAAGCTCGAGAACGGTTGGACCGATTTGGCTCATTTTGGTCTTAAATTATTGGTAGAGTATTCCGGTTTAAAAGGTTTTATTTGAAGTGATAGATGGCGTTGGAGATGAGATTTTTGCAATTAATTTTTTTTACCACATTAACATTGAATCAAATAATGGTAGGTGATAAACATAGCATTTTTTTTTTCAAAACGCATTTTGAAGCAAAACAACGTTTGCCGGGTCAGCTAGTTTGTAAATAAATTTCTTTTAAAAACCGAATGAACTTTCCGAACCACCCGATAGAAAACTGATTTTGAGCGGAATAAAGAACCGAAGTGATATGGCCTCAAAATTTTGTTACATTTGTCGTAGGAGTTGCAGATTTTGAGAAATTAATTTTTGGATTTCATGTATTTATGCACTCAAATGTACAGATATTTGGGCTACGGGCGATACTTTTGCCTCCGTATGGGCACCGGCGATACTTATATATTTTATATGTTGTCAGATTCGTATTTTAATTGTGACCTACAGTAGTGGGTAATTTAAATACATTTGAAATCGGTCATTTAATAACAAATCAGCCTGCTAGAAAAAGTTAAACCTTTTCATTCCTTTCCACAATTATTTTTTGATTTGCAATATTCTGTAGAACCGAAACCACCTTCTAATGTAATTCGATGCAAACAAAATTCCAAAGAAAAAGTTTAAAGGAAACTTTTGCGCAACCCTACGACATGCGCGTGAATAAAAGTGTGCGATTGTTAGTGCACTTAAATGTGTTTGCGAGAATGATATCTTGTGTAATTGTATTTTTAGAGTATACAAGTTCTCTATTAGTATTTTCAAGGAAAAAGGATTACATTGCATTTATACAATACCTGAAGTATACATCGGTGTGCAGCCCACACCCATACACGTGTACATATACATCGCCACTCACGAGATGGTGTGCGTCTGCAGGGAATATTTCTCTCTAATTTGAAATTTAATTCACGCAACTCATAATCAATTATCTGGCAACTTAAACCTGGTACTTCCACTCACATACAGAGTCGCTCATATCGGTGTATGAGTGAACAAATTACCAGCATTCTACAGCCGTTGCAGGGGATCGGAAGCAACCGACAACATTGTGGCAAAGCAGATGTGTGTGTGTGTGTGCGAGCGCGCATGTGTGTGTGTAGCTGATGGGTTGTCTTAACCACAGAGGTAGAAACAGTAGCGGCAGCAGCAGCAATGCAACATTTTACTTTCAAGTGTACCTATGTGCTTTGCCATGCTTCCGTACATATCCTTCCTTCCGCGGCTGAATGTATCCTTGTATTTATCCTTTTATTCCGCTTCCTCTCCGTACACGCTCTCCCTTGGCTCTCGCGTGAAAGTTTTCTTTTTTTTCTTTGCTTTAGACTATATAGCTAAGTACAAAGCAGTGCACTTGTAATAATTGAGATTAATGCGGCATTACATTGGCAGCTCCAGTAGTTATGCAACACACACACACACACACACACAACAGCGGCGACAACAACTGTAGCGACAGCGTATCCTTTGTGCGCCTACCTTTACATCATATCGGGGTAGTGGCGCGGGTCATATGGGGTTGGCAGTCATCAGACCAGACCATCTTGTCTGCCGAGCAGGTGCTGTGGAAATGCATTTGACAAGTTTTTCACTCAGCAGAAATTTAAGCCACATGCGTTGATGCAAAAAGTAATCATGATGTGGCATTGCGGTGTGGCACACTGTGTTGTGTCAGCCAAGTGTTTCAACTAAAAGTGAAGTTTTTGTTTTTTTTTTTTGAATGTTGTGGATAATTCTGGAAGGTTTGTTAATTACTCGATCCATCTTCTATCATATTGATTGTGAGAAATTGCGCTAAAATTTGTATCCAGATAACTCATTACGGGTTATGTCTAGAATGGAAAATTAGAGTAAAAACCAATAGCAGGTACTTATATTGGAAAGCAAAAATGGGATTGAATTGAAGAGAAACTTCAGGACACAGCTGTGGTCGAGTTAAGCTATGAAATGAGTACCATTCGAAATAAAAGTTATAACAGACTGAAAACCAAACAAAATAAATATTGAGCTTTATGAAATGACGGATACGACCATCCACTCTCAATGCTTTTTTACTGATTTGTATTTGAGCGTAGAGGTCGAGGCTGGCCGTTCAAAGGAATTAAGACTTTTTGCACCAACGAATCAATAAACATACTCGTACATTTGGTAACTGCAATATTTCAAACATATCAAAAATTAAATTTCTTATAATGTCATGGATATCAAGGGAATCGCCAAGGGAAACGGTGAACTTGCATTTCTATTCGATATCCAAAATTTAACATGAACTCACCGGAGAAGCTGATACTACTGTGCGTGTGAACATCTCTTCTATTTGGTTTAAGTAACAGTTGAATGAAATAGAATCTCCCTCTTAAATGTTAGCAACTTATGATGTGTTATAAACACGATATATTAAGGACATGCTTTCGAAACATATGCATCCCTTACAAAAATTAAAGACTGACTTTAGCACTATTCAGGACTAGATTAGGACGTATATGGAAAGAAGTAAACTTGAATGTGAACAATGGACTTGAGCATCGTATCGATATAATATCCGAATACTCCATGATCGAATATCAAAAACACGCTCAAGGCTTGACATACTTGAAATTACGTCCGCAGCTCTTTCCAAATTATTCGGGGGCTCCTAATACGGAAGTAGGAATACTCGTATGTGCTCAGAAACAGATTTAAATAGTTCTTAGAGAAGCTTTTTAAATTACCTTCAAAAATTTTAGATTTTAAATTAGTCCTCAGTATGGGCATATTTTAAAGTAACGTAGGAGCTGTTTGAAAGAACTTCAAAATATGTCAAATAAATGTTAATAATATTAAACTTTTCATTTACTGAACTCATGTTTTCATTACCTCATAAGCACTGCTTAAGTAATTTTGAACTATTTCTGTATTTTAGCGGGACTTTTTATTAGACTTCCAAGTCTAATTAACATAATGAAAGAAAATGCCCAGCACAGTGGGTCGTGCTGGGAAAACACGTTGCAAAAATCAAATTTTGACTTGTTCGACTGTCGACACCTTTCAGTTAAGGACAAATTGATGCAACAGATTTTGAAATTTCTTTCATTTATTAACATTTTATCATTTCATTTAGATTATACGCCTGAACTGCTATGAAAGAAATGTGAAATGTACAAAAATGAAATATTGAAGCAAAGTAGTTTTTTTATTAATCAATTAATTTTTAAATTTGTAATTTTTTGACTTTAATTTTGTTTGATAGAAGAGCATTTCAATAAACAATAATAAAAATAAGTAAAATATTTTTTAGATAGTTAATTTTTTTGTTTAGTTTTGAAATTCTGTGGCGAGTTTAGAAAAAGGCCAGGGGTGACAAAAATTTCTATATTGTCCCATTGGTTGGTGAAAACTTTTCAAAGTCAGTTTAAAAAAGGCCGTGGTAAAATTGAGATATTTTATGGGCTAACCAATGTCACGTTGCAGAATTTGCAGTAAGCCTTGTACCGGAGTCACTATATACAGGGTGGCGCACCAAGGGTGGCGCACCAATTGCACTGCAATAAGAAATTCTATTACCTTTTTATTTAATCAATATATTTAATTTAATTATTTTTTTTTTATTTTACAGAAAATTCCATTTAATTTTATATAGGGTGGCGCATAAGTGCATAAGATTATTCGATTATTCAGATCATACCGAAATTTATTTCATGTTTGAAATGCTCCTAGTGCTCCAAAAATTTACCGATTGGTTCAGCGTTTTGGGAAACAAGGGGCTGTCTGTGTCCTTCCGCGTGCTGGAAGACCTCGTGCGGATCGAAATGAAGTGACCATTGCTCGAGTGCAAGCAAGTATTGAGGAAAACCCCGCAACTTCCACTAGGCGACGTTCTCAGCAGTTAGAGATGTCTAGGCGTCTTTGCAAGGAATTTCACATATGTTACATCTTTTCCCATATAAGACACAATCGGTTCACGAGTTAAAACCAAATGATGCACAAGAACGCATACAATATAGCCGCCGTTAATGTTACTTATGCGCCACCCTATACAACAAATTGGCTTGGAAGACGATAGATCGTAAATAACTTCCATGCTCATTCGCACATATGCAACACTTGGTCCGAAAATTATTCATTGCGGTTTGAAGGGTTGAAGGCGGAATTGCCTCAATTATTGTTTTAATGGACTGCTTCAATTCAGACAAATTCCTTGGTTGCCTTTTGTACACCTCTTGCAGTCAGGTCAGGTGACCTTTGGGGTCAGTGAAAATTTGAGATTCTGGATATTAATTTGCGAAATTTCGTTGGAGTTCTACCATAACTGGTCTAGCCAAGTGTACAGTTGCTTCACGTTGCTGAACCCAAATGCTGTTAAATCGTCTTCGGAGCAGCTTTGGGTGAAGAAAACTTTTTCAACATCTTAAAATATCGGTCCCCATTGGCAGTAACGCAACCGTATGAATAAATACTATGAATTGACCATGCCTGTGGAAGGCTACGCCTTTTTAGCAAAAAAAAAAAAAAAAAAAAATAATGAATAAAGAGAAAAACAATGAAAACGTTCGCAACGGATTTTTAAAACAATTATACTAATTACTGCTACAGTTCTGCTGCCATATACTCTAAATTTGTGAATAACGAGTTTATAATTTTGGAGTAAATTCCAGTTCTATGAGTTGTCATGCCCAAATTTTCGAAAAATCAATTCGCTGTATCACCATCGTTATTGATTCCGAATTCTTGCTTTGATTGATACCAATTTTTTCTCGAAATATTTGTTGAATTTCCCCTTCGACATCTGCTTTATTGTTTCCATGTATGGTGAAAGTGAGAGGAGCAACTGTCGTTGGAAATGTCATAGTTAAGTGCCTAATTTTTGTAAGCGTTTCAGAACTAGTCCGCTTCTAAATTTTTCTGATTTTCTTTATAATTTATTGACAAGGACATCGAAAGGCTTATTATTAAAATAAGCTTAGCTGCTTCCAATTGCTAGTAAATTATTTTCAATTATCAAGCTTCCCCGTTCGTAAGTTGGAAATACGATAATGTCACTTTAGGTTAATTAAGGCGCGCCTCTAAGTTCTCGCTGGTTTTTTTTTTTATAAAAAGATTGATTCTGGGAAAAACTAACGGAATGATAACCAAAATTGTTCCAACTCTTAAAAACATACAAGAGTAATTTTGAATGCTCCCAAATGACCCATTTTTCCTATCTTTCTGGCAAAGCTCGAATTCGGCTACTATCGACGAATATGCCGTCATATGATTAGAACTGTTGGTCAGCCAAACCGTGTGCCATCGAAAGGAACAAGTGATACTCAGACGGCACAATATTTGGAGAATATGGCGGATAGGGTAAGACTTCCCATTTCAGCGTTTCCAGGTAGGTTTTAGCGGGCTTGGCCACGTGAGGCTGAGCATTGTCATGCTTAAGAATAACTTTTTCGTGCCTCTCCGCGTATTGTGGGCGTTTCTCGCACATAGTTAGGCTCAATCCCATTATTTGAAGTCGATACCGATCCCCAATAGTGGTTTTGCTTGCATTCAACAGCTCGTAAAAAATAACACCGACCTGATCCCACCAAATACAGAGCATAACCTTTGAACCGTGAATATTCGGCCCAGGCGACGACGTAGAGGCATGACCGGGCAGCCCCCTTGACTTTCTTTTCTTTGAATTGCTATTATGAATCCATTTTTAATCACCCATTGCAATGCGATGAAGAAAACTTTTCCTTTTTTTTTGTCGCAGAAGCAGTTGTTCACAGGCGAAAAAATGACGCTCAACGTTTCTTGTCTTCAACTTATAAGGAACTGAAGTTCCCTGGTTTTGAATCACTCCCAATACTGAAGCAAGCTCTACCAGCGTTTGACACAGATCGCCATCAAGCAATGCCGTCAATTCAGTTTCTCCGAAAGTTTTTTGGTTTCCTTCACGCGATTTCTTCGATTGAAAGAAGAAGATTATTTGGCACAAAATCATATATATTCACACAACCAAAAGAATATGACGTCAAAAGAAAATAGCTATTGTGTCAAGGCGGTATGTTAACCATATGCCTAAGCTTGGCTCATGATGTTTGCGTTATGGCAGAATCGACTAGCACTTACAGCTGACGCCATCTACTGGCAAACAGCGGGAACTTAGTTGCGCACCAGTATGTAAAATGGGTTGTTTGACTTACTTTTAAGTATTTACTGAATCTAATAGTTATGAGGAAGTATTTGAATTATTGCCACTTTTCTAATAGCTCGGGAATAACACTTGTTATTGAAAAGGACGATAGTTATCTAACAAAATTTGTAAATCTGCAAATTTGAGTTAGTGATTGTGCTTCATTTTATGACATTTGTTAAAGGTTTGAAACTTCTTTGGTTTCAAATTTGAACTTAGATAAAGTAGAATAAAAAAAAAAAAAGAATCAAATGCAACTTAAGAAAAATATAACGTGAAAGTGAATTTCTTAAGAGTATCTAAATTTGAAACTATATTTGAGGTAAATATTTCTAAACTAGTGTGTACAATACCATATGTTTTAATTGCAATTAGAAGCAGAATCAGGAGATACATATGTATGGGTTCTACATCTAAATGTAACCCAAATTTTGGCAATTTGAAAATAGGTTGTCCCTGACTTGACTACCTGATTATCTGTACTTTGAAAACAAACAACCATCAGTTCCAAATTTTCTAGTATGCGCGGCCCTTTTCTCATTTCCAATGTGCATGTCTCTTGAGGCAAATCTTACTACATACATGAAAGGCTGCAAAATAAGTGAAAGCTGTGATTAGAGATGTAACTTTCAAGAAACGAACCACAAAGAAATGATGATACCGAAATCCCCTCAGTCACAAAAACATATAAATGGAACTTTATCTGTGACACACAAACTGTACTACAGATCACTTTTATATGGAATATGGTGTCACGAGTGAGTAGAAGAGAGACCAGAATAGCCATTTCATGGCTAGACAGTAATGAAGCCGCTGCCATTAATGGCTCAGTGATATATCTATCGAAGAGCGATGGAAATGAGATGACATGAAATAGCGATGTAATATTTCAAACACTAAATATTTCCAAGAACTAACTACCGAACGTCCTGGAAAAGATCCTTTAAATGGTAATTAACAATTGATTTCTATCCAAATAACACCAGCTACGGCAAATAATGCATATTTGAAAACAAATAGTCGGTGCTAATATATTACAGCAAATTGTGCGAACTGATGGACGTTGGTGATACCGTATTGGCATTTTTTATATGAAACGTTCCCTGAAGGATACGTTAATTGATACATCCTATCCATTTAGTCGAGAAATAAATGAGTTTTTATCATATTTATCCATGGGATGTAATGGGCGTGTATAATTTTTGTTCAGCTACAAAAGTGTTTACTGTAAACTTTTGTGGAGAAATGGGCTAATTGGGCTGATTGACGAAATATGTGCTTACAGAATTGCAAAATGGATAAGCGCGTGATCAAAACCAGATCTGGTAGCACACGTTACAAATTTTTTTCTACAAAATTTAAGAGGCACAACAAATTGCAATGGCAGCCGTATACAAATGTTAACATAACTTTAAGTTTTAGTTTACGCAAATATGAAACTGTCTTGTAGAATTTACAACGAGTTACCTTCGCCTGGGCAGATGTGAGAGGAAGAGAAGCCCTGATCTATCTGCCATGGCAGAGGGCGAGGACACAGCAAAATAAAAGAAAATACCTACCGGTAACACCAGTAATAACATGAAGGTAAAGCGGTGTTAAGGCTTGCGGTCTCCTTTATGCTCTTGTTTTATTCAAAGGTAACGCTTTTCAAAATTCCGTATTTTACTTGGTGTGTAGGCAAAGTGAATGTTGGCTTGGTGAAAGAGTATGTGTGTGTGTGTGTGTTTGCCTACAGTATGTGTGTGTTTGATGCCACAACCGCTTAAGCTACTATGCGATTCTAATTTCATTTGCATACCTTCTTTGTTGAGTCTGCTGCAGCAAAGCGACTACAACGATAACAACAACTATAGCATCAACAAAATGTTAGTCTTGCGGAACATAAAGTTTTTGAGTAAGCTTGTTGCTGGTGAGAGTTCCTCCTGCCTCTGCCTCCATCAGCATCTCTAACTCGAACTACACAACAAGTAGATCTGGCAGCCCGATTCTACGATATCTGTATGCATGAATATATCTGTGTAAACTATGAGTGTGTATCAGTCTACTCGTACTTGACTGCTTCAATTCCTCTGCACTGCATGTACTGGTGTATGTATGTGTGATTGTGCGGATGTTGCCGCTACACTAATATTAATTGGGAACCGGTTTACTGTTTCAACTAATAAATATTTTTTTTTTTTAAATATTTTTGCTTTCCAAGCAAAGAAGCTAAGCCCATATTTTGAGCAATAATTTTTAGAAGGAAAAATAAAATCTGGATATTTAACATGATAATACAAATATCCAATCAATACGCATTTTAATATAATTAATAAATAAATAATAAGTAGACCAATGGAAACGGGTTTCTGCACAACTAAAAATTGCAATTTAGGTATCCAAGGAGCAGAAAATTAGTTTACGGTTTCATAGATTTTGGCCACAAATTGTATCATATTAGAAATCATTTTTCACATTTAGTTTTTAAATATTATTTCTTTTGAATGGTAGCCGATATCGCATCTAACTAAACTTTTTACACACGAAAAACATCCAACAGAATATTCGGTTCGGGAGTCCTCCATAAGACACTTTTTGTATAATAATCGCATGCATCAATACATTGTGATACAAAGTGTGGCTCAATATATAGTTTATACAGGGTGGGCCATAACGGTGTTGCCGGTTTAAATATTCATTAAAAAAAAACTACGAAACACAAAAAAATAATGTTAAAAATAATGTTGTCCAAATGGCTTCCCTCGGCTGCTTGACACTC
>JAHXMU010025962.1:0-88743 GCA_019455685.1 Philornis downsi | reverse complement strand
TTTTTAAAAAACATGGGTCCGTCGAATATGGGCAACCCTGTATTCGCCCGATTTGGCCCCCTGCGACTTTTTCCTGTTTTCATGATTGAAGAGACCCATGAAAGGACGGCGTTTTGCGACGATTGAGGGGATGAAAACCGAATCGCTGAGAGAGCTCAAGGACATACCAAAATGCATATCAGAACTGCTTCGAGGATTGAAAAAACGCTGGTACAAGTGTATTATATCTAAGGGGGACTACTATGAAGGAGATAAAATAGAAATAGTTGAATAAATAAATATTTTTTGAAAAAAATGAAAATTCACCTTATTTTTTGAACACACCTCGTGTATATGTAAATAATAAAAATATTTTCTAGTGATTTTTTTAACGTTTGGCTTATCACAAATAATGGTGTCTTACATTTTTTTTCTGCATCCATCACTTCCTTTAAAATATTCACATAACAAATTGAGAGTACTCGTATAGCCGCTCCAATGATAGCTGAAATGGAAAGAAATTAAAATTATCGTCCAATGATTAGATTTGCCATAACTTCAACATTTGGCGTTGCCTCATTGCTTTGCGAAATTTGGAACATACAGTCCCTATGAAAAAGAAACGCGTTGAACTAAGTAAATCTTTCTAAATAGCTACGAAATGCAACCGTGACGTAATCTTTTTCTGATTTCTTCAGTGATACACAGAAAAAACACACTGTATAAAAATCTCTCTTTGTATTCCATGTCGCACTTATGACATTTACAACAGCCAACAGCCAGGTGGCGAATGCAACCCTTCAACACAGTTCAATTCTTTCAGCCAAATGGCAATCAACAATAATTTCCATTGTAATTATTTCCAGAGTTTCACCTTTAGTGACAACCTTCGTTTCGCATCTAAGCTATGACACGTTCCTGGTAGCCAAAGTGGCAAAAACGCTAAACAATGACATTTCATTTTTCATAGCTATTCCCTGAAATAATATCGCACTAATGCGCTCCAAATGCGCGGCTGTGTAAGTCATCTGCATGTTGAACTGAAGCCAAGAATTTCTGAATGTGTCTTTTTGTCTTTTTATATTATGAATTTTCTTGTATGAATTTTTCACAATATTTCCAGTTTATTAAACTTCCTGGCCAGCCAACAATTGGCGTATAAAACAGCCACAGAGATCTCACAACAGAGTGCGCAAGTCCATGTAAAGGTGACTACACGCTCAGGCACTGTAACGCCAAAGCCAAAGCTACTCTACGTTATGCTCACGTACCTATGAGCACTCGTGTGTTCGGTTGCGCATGCGCATATGTAAATGCTCCAGCAGCCGCCTTAAATGCGGCTGCCAACGGTAGCTGCAAGAAACGATTGTGGCGTCAGCAGCAGCCGCACCACACTGTAAGTGAAACAGAGCTGGAGCTCAGGACTCTATGGGTGACTCTTGAGATAGATGATAAGATCAGCCGCCGGACGACACTCATTGTTGTCAACGCTCCGCGTTGAGTGTTTAACACACATTGACTTGACAAGTCAAAGGCCACTCATTCAGCTTCTGTACATCATGTGTTTCGAGAGCGACGAAAGCGCTACAAAGACAGGGCGACACAAAATCATCATTATGGATTATGATAGAAGGGAAATCTCTAAGTGATGTTATGAACGTATCAGTTCAACTTGACAATGTAACGAATGGGTTCAATATGAGGGCTGTATGATGGCACAAGACTAGTTCGGTCTTTGGAGGAAACTAAATACTTTACTTAGAATATTAGGAATAGTTCGGTTTAGATCAAGTATGGATTGCTTTTTGCCATTTTGAACGTTATTAATATTAGGTGCGCAATTAAGTTCTCGTTGTTTTTTTTTTATAAAAATGCAACTTTATTATGAAAACATGTTTAGAAATGATTCATTGAAAGTATTGCCCATCGCTAGCTGCTACTTTTTCCCATATTTCTGACAAAGCTCGGATGCCGTCACGGAGGCTATCCACGAATCTAGCCATTCCTTGATGTCGATGACTTTACGTCGCCCAACATGACTCACACAATGAAATCGCTGTATTTTGGTACGCTTGATGGCGTCGATGTGGGTACATACTCAAGCGGGTCATGGTTAACAATTCTGGAGCATTGCTTTTGTTCGTCGAGAGATCGCTGACGTCCTTATTTTTTATTCTCTTATTTTTATTCTCTGCGAATACGAAGTAGATGAATTCATTCATCACTTCAATGTTACAGTTGCCAACATTCACACGGCTTTCCAAGCGAGTAAAATCCTTGTCCATCGAAACAAAAAACCTTGTTTTGTCGTCATTTATCAACAGACTCATTTTCGCTAGTCCCTTCTCAATGATTGGGAAGATTGTAGTAACTTCTTGCAGTTTTTGCCAATAATGCCTATATTATCGGAATACGCAAATACGCTGGTAAATCATTTCCTCTCAGCCGTTCCTTTAACTTTGATCGCAGGAAATATTTGCATTCTGTTAAATCAATAAAATATAATGGAAATGGCAACAATACGTAGCGAAATTTGTTAAAATTTGTACCGTAACTATTAAGTTGTGAACCTCTCGTTTATGATATGGTGTAAAAGCACCAATAAAACTGTATAGTAATCGACAGCAATCAGCCTAAATGATACCGCCTACATTGGAAAAATATTAGCCAGCAATTTCCCGGTCGACTTCACTTTGTTCAGAGTTCACCCAAAAGTCCTTTGTTTTTAGAACTAACGGACCGGTCTCTCGTTTGCAGTAAAAAACTGGGTAGTAGTCGATGGTAGTCAGCATAAATGATACCGCCTGCATTGGAAAAATGTTGGCCAGCAATTTCCCGGTCGACTTCACTTTGTTCAGAGTTCACCCAGAAGTCCTTTGTTTTTGGAACTCTCCCGTTTGCAGTGGAAAATAAATGCAGAAGTTCGGTTAAATAACTGAAATATCTCCAAGCAGTGTTTTGAAATTGCCGCAGGGCAGCTTTAATGGTCCACAACTCATATTATTTGTGCAAATTTGAAATCTCCAAGGTTGATATATTGACTATCTGTTTTGCCTGTGTGGCCTCAACAAACTCACACACTTTCACTTGTAGATCAATCGAAACAACATCGTGGGTTCTGTCAAAGGTTTCTGAAGTGACAGATAAAATTAGACGTATCAAACAAAGTGCTTCAGGAGTAAAGGTTTGACCATTCTCAACTTTACTATGCCAATTGTGGACAGTCATAAAAACTGGTGCGGATGTGAAATATATATAAGTACTGCCACAAAAGGAATCTAATGATGGATTGGTTGCACAGTCTGAACCTTGTTGTCCACGCCCAGCATCCTAAATTACTTGGTATAAAAAATTGTTTATTTTTCAAGTAAAAAGTATATTCTGAACTGCTAAAAGCGCAGACTATCATCTATTTGAAGGTCTTGCGGAATTTTACATTTTAGCTATCGTGAAATGGGAAATGTAATGAAAGACTGTCTAGCAAAGAGTATATGTATATATCAAAAATAACGCAGTAATAAAGAAGGTTTTATAATGGTTGCTCATTTCTCATTACTCCAACCAACTGCCGAAGTGTGTAATTTGTTAATCTATTTTTCCAAAATTTCTCGAAATTTCTACAATTGCCTCGTACATACAATCTGCAAATTCATAAATCTTTCTTTTCTTCAACGATATTCCACTATTGCTATTACAGCTGCGACATTTTATTCTTCTTAATGTTGTGCTTTATAGCCTCAGCCATTGCAGCAGCAGCAGCAACTTCAACGATTCATTTTGAGTTTCTTTGCAAATTGCTGTGGCACGAGTGTCACATTTGGTGCCATACGTGTCCTCCTGCTCTCTCAGTCAATATTTGAAGTCACTCAACAACATTATTGCTGTTCGCTTCGGTTAAATGTCATTTTGTTGCCGAGAAACCACATTGGATATATGTTTCAATAACGTTTATCGGCTGGGAAGAAGAGGGAAGTGATGATAGGTTAGCACCAAATAATGCAGCAGTTTCAATTGTTCCAGGGCATAAGGCCATTGGATAACCATTGAGATGAAATGTCATTAAATATGCTTTATTAGTGAACTATAATATTTACTGTGTATAAATTGCTTGATTATGAATGTATAATACCATTAAACGAGTCGCTCGTCGATCAAATTAAATTGTTCATTATAGAGGGTTATCTATTTAGCGGATTCAATCCGATCTGGCAATGCTGTCAGCGATTAAATTATGGATATATAAGATTATGATTATGGATATAAAACTATAAGACTCTTAACCCAGTCATTCGTCGTGGATAAAATGATCACTAAAATCAAAACGATCAAATTACATTGTTCATCATAAAGGGTTATATATTTAGCGGATTCAAAACCGCCGGTCTGGCAATGCTGTCAGCGTTTAAATTATGGACATATAAGATTATGATTACGGATATACGAGTATAAGACCATTAAACTAGTCATTCGTCATGGATAAAATGATCACTAAAATCGAAACGATCAAATTGAAGTGTTCATTATAAAGGGTTATCTAGCGGATTCAAAACCGTCCGTCTGGCAATGCGGTCAGCGATTAAATTATGGATATATAAGATTATGATTACGGACATAAAAGTATAAGACCACTAACCCAGTCGTTCGTAAACTGTTCATTATAAAGGGTTATCTAGCGGATTCAAAACCGCCGGTATGGCAATGCTGTCAGCGGTTAAACACCTATCATCTAAAGTGTTATTTATTTAGTGAAAGATTTACCATTTACGAATATGGATCGTTTAACAGCCGAAGAGTGCATAAAAATAGTTAAAAAAAAACGTGAGCACTTTTCGTGCATTATTCAGAGATTATGATCGCCATAATGAACTTACTCGGAAAGGAATTGGCAAGATTATAAGGAAATTTGAAGAAACTGGAAACGTTACAGCTATGGTCAGGCCTGTGCATCATCGCAATGTACGCACGCCCGAAAATATCGCTTTAGTTTGTGAAAATGTGGCGGATAAGCCAAATTTGTCGATTCCACGGCATTCTCAGCAACTGGACCTATCTTACGGCTTATTATGGCGTATTTTGCATTTGGATTTGCACCTTCATTCACACAAAGTCGTACTCACGCAATAATTGAAACCAGCTGATCATCCACAACGCCGTAGGAATGCTGATTGGATGCTACAGCTAAAGGTTTTCAATGCTGATTTTTCGAACAACATTTTCTTCAGCGATGCAAAAGCCTTTTGCAAATAATGTTCCTTTTCCGTTGTCAAATATCGATTGGATCCCTGGCAAGAAAAAAAGAAACATAAAAATAATCGAGCTGCTAACGCTTGCTTGCAAACCATCCAGGAAATGAGAAATGGGCTGGTTGGTTCGCTTTGCTCTGCAGCTTTTCATCAATCAATTGTGCTTTCCGCCTCAATTTTTAATTTTCGACTAAAGTTATTTTGAACTCCCAGCGTGCAGATTTATATCCGGCCGGTAGCTGTTAGATTTATGTTAAAAATAGCGTTGGGTGAGCGCTGTGCAACTTTATGAATGAATGTTGTAAATGCGCAATGTGACGATGTGACGAATATTGCTAAGTTTCTCATATACTACATAAGGGAGGAAGCTTTTAGCTTACGTACAGAGAGGAGGATATGGAGTTGAATATGTTTGTTTGGTGATTAAGGTAACAGTGGTATGAGTACATTTTTTTGTCTGCACAGATTTTTTAAATGGCAAAACGTTTACGAAACGCGTGATGGTTGGGAAAAAATTATATAAGTCGTATTATACTTGCTGTAGGCATGTATGTTTAACTTTTGGTATTCTAAATTGAACTTTTCCATTTTCCCCGAGATATACAACGCTCTATAATCGTTCAATGTTAGAGGAAAGATAATGTAATGTTAGGATAACATTGGATACATATCCATTTTTATAGCTTCACCCGCATGAATGAGGGTATACTTACATTGTACATCATTTAATACGGCAAAAATGGAACACCAAGAAACGTTTAAAGTACTAAGTGGAAAAACGTTAGCGTTAGCTAAGGGGGGGAAGGATCGATTGGTGTTAGCGTTTGGAGAGAGTTTGGTGATAGTGGTTGACGTGAATTCCAATCGATCTTCAGCGAAGTTTTGGTTGTTACGATATGAGCTGTATCTTTTGTAAAGGCAGATTTCACCTGTTTGCGGTAGCCGGTTAGCTGTAGAAATTGAGGATAGCCTTAGATCCTTACAATCTCTAGTACAACGAGAAATTGTATTAAGATTTAGGTAAGAAGAGAAAACCAGAGATTAAACCTCGAAGGATTAGAGATAGTGGATAGATTTTTGAGGAACGCAGTTTTTCCTTACCATAAAAACTTATGAAATGATTGGTGAACAATGGAAGTTCTTTTCACGTTACAATAAGTAATTTTAATGTAGAATTCGAAATGAGGTTAAAAATGACTACTCGGTATGATGCGATGCAAAGAAGTGCCGTTTTTGGCATATTAACTTAACTTGTCACTTTAAAATTTATCTTTTTACAATTCATTAATCATTTCACAATAGGTAACAAGTAAATTTTATAGCACAGTTAAACAAAAGCAATTCACGATTGAATACGTCCTGTACATTGATTTGAAACTTAAATGAAGTAAATTTTTGAACTAATTTAATTTCAAATTGTTACAAGTAAGTAAAGGGTGATTTTTTAATCGTAAATTTAAAATGTAAAATTTTCCAAACAATTACCAGAACAAACATTGCGACGGAAAATATAAACGGTTTTCACCTTGTATTATTAATCTCCCTACTTTGTACTAATAACAACAACCCTGTATTAATCTCCCAAACATTGCGACGGAAAATATAAACGGTTTTCACCTTGTATTATTAATCTCCCTACTCTGTACTAATAACAACAACCCTGTATTAATCTCCCAAATCTGTATTAGCAACAAAAACAACCCTGTATTACTCTAAAACGTCATATTTTCAAGTCAATTACTGGAATAGTCATTGCAGCGGAAAATATATGCAGCAAACAATCCTGTATTAGCTTCAAATGTCAAATTTTCTCTTGTGCTCATTTCAATGCTGCCAAACGGAGTGCTGACAAAAAAGATTTGTCAACGGAATCTCATTAAAATAAATTTCAAGGAGAGGAAAGGAATTCCGTTTGAGGTCAATACCTGCCCTAAAGAGATGCTCTGACTTTACCCTATTCTCTTTACAACTCAAATAATAGTTGGCCACATATGCAGCATACCTTTCCTCAAATATTGTTTATCCTTTGCGGCTTTTCTTATCCAAGTACGGCTTTTATAGCCGTTACCAATGAATGCATAACATAACGCTCGTTACGTATCAAGAACATTCGGATTAGGGGACATAACATCTTTGGGCAGTAGTATTCACAAGAATTTGCTGCGAACGAATCGGTCATCTATTATTATTTGAGCGGCGATCACCAAAGTGTGTGTGGCAAACATATCGAATAGTGGGGTAATCGATAAGTCTGGTAAACGTTTCTTAAACTGCTGAATGTCATCATTAAACTGTAGGTTCCGCTGAGCAAGTCTGAAAATAGAATTCGTATAAACTCTCTAAATAGGGGAATATCTTCTCTCCATATCGCATTCATGCCAGATTCCCAGATTTCTTTATATTTCTCGTTCTTCCCATTCTGACCAGCTTCGGACGTACTTATTGGAACTACGGATCGCACGCCAACTTCTTCTATTACCATGTAATGCCCAAGGTTAACCACTGCCATTATGGCCGTGAGAGAAGAAACCAATACGTTCGAGTCCATTATCGGTGTAAACAAAATTTCCCGACTGATGATATCTTTTCCGTCTATTTTCACATTAAAACTCCCACTGCAATATTTCTTCAGTGGTAATTCAATTATTTATAGAGTTCAACGGAGATGTGAGATGTCTAAGTCTCTTGTTAGCAGCGAATGCATAACTGAATTCATGTCTACGAGCATGATAGCTCTAGCAGATATAGCAGTGAATCGTGTAGGTCCTTTTGCTGTAAGTTAGAACTCCCAAATGGTGGGGCTGTTAGTCTTTTGCTTGTCAAGGACATACGCATATCGAATACAGACATATTTTCTGTTAAGTATGGGCGATATAGGAGCATATCTTTAAATTATGGTCCAATATTTTTGTGGAATACCGTTTCTTTCCTTTCTTTGTTGTCTTCATTGGCAGTATAAAACAAAGTCTACGTTTGTTGTTTCTCAATAACGAGATCACAGTGTTACTGCAGTCTTCCAAATCTTGCGAGAATAATATAAGAAACTAGGACAAATTCAAAGCACTGGTTTCAGTCAACATAGTCATTAATGCTTGGATTAATGCGTGAACAAAAGCCATCGTATCCTTGGTATGATAGATGATTTTATCTATCTCAGCAAAAGATAAAATCACTAACATATGTTGCTTCGTAAACAATTTATAACATTAATTAACAAATGCATTTTATTATTTTTTTCCTACATTTTGAGATTTTGACACCAACCAAGTCGCACATGAAACTAAAACAATTTATTAAATTATACGACCTCTGTTGACTTCTCTATCACTGCGCGATCAAAATATTTACAAGAGAATTTTGAATTTTATTAACCATTAAATAAAGCTATACTCAAGTCTGCATACTTGCCGGCAATACGAGCAATTATTTCAATTTTATTTACTCACTCTTGATTGTGAAAATGCCAACAGTCATGGATGGCGTCACTCAATTAACAGACAAACGTTGGGAAACTGAAACAAACGAAGCCCAACTGGCCGGCTGACCGCCTGGCCAGTGGTGATCGACACACGAGACAGACGAGCATAGATTAGCCAAAGACTTCATGCTAGAGAACTGAACTTGTTTCCAATGACAAATATTGTGGCTGGCAAATCTCAGCACTACTGTCCGGTAGGTATTGGAGCATTCCCGCCACCACCAGCAAGGTATTGGTTACCCAACTAGTCATAGAACAATTTGAATATAAATTGTTATTTTATTGAGATGCCAAGGAAATGGAAATAGACTCCACCGGAGTTCAGATGAAATGAATGGTTGCATATCTGGAAACAGTGTAATGGTATCGTATTCAAATGAATTTGTAATAAATTGCCGCAATCCTAAAGATGCTTTACAGTTGGCTACTAGAGGGGAATGCTGGAAGATCCAATAACAATTGGAAACTTGTACAATTGAATATTGAAATATATTACTTCAGTGCATCAGTTTTACTGTAGTATTCAATATCTCAGTAGTTTATTCTTTCAGTAGATCAGAATTTTTATATTTCAATGTTTTAATACTTTAATATATCTACATTAATGGTCGATAATAGATATGTCATTGTAATAGATATAGTCAAAGAAATGCATTATTTTTCCAATAGATGGCCTTAATGATTTGTATATTGTGTTATAAAAGAGCGATTGGTTTACGCTAGATGGCATTAGAAAGATAAAAGTTTGTACTTTTTTAAATACTCAAAGAATTTTATAATTATTTGAGCAGGTATCAAAAATGAACATCAACAAGGAGAAAACACACATTTTTCAATTTTTCTGTGATAAAGCCAAAAATGCCATCCAGACAGGCAGAAAATGTGAATAGTATTTATGGTCCTAATACTGTATCAGTCAAAAAGAGTTCATAGATTTAGTGTTGGTAATTTTGATGTCAAATATACACCCCGCTCTGGAAATCATATTATCGAAAATAAAGATAGAATAATGGCCAAGATCAACCGACATGAAAGCACCATTCTCATTGCCCAGGGGCTAAATATTGCACAAAAAAAAAACATTTGGAACAACTTTAAATAGGCTGAATACAAAAAACAGCTCGATTTATGGATGCCGCGTCATCTACTATGAGTAGCACCCCTTCATCCAAACTCTTAATTCTGACTTGCACTGCCTACAATTGGACCGTCTGAAAAAAGTTATTATCCAAAAGCCGCCGGCTTTGACTAATACGAGAGGTTTTGTGTTCTATTAGAAACACGATACACATCACAAAAAGCTCCGGGAGTTTGGTTACGATGTTTTTTGTAACCACCTTAAAGACCGGACTTTACACCAAGTAATTACCATCTGTTTCTGGCTACAGCGAATGATTTTTTGGTGGAAAATTTGTTTCAAGAGAATATGGTGAACATCGACTGTTAATTTTTTTTTTTCGATAGGAACGAAGTTTTTTTAAAAGAGAGGGATAGCGAAATTGCCTTTGAAAGCTGCGCATTTTGGACCTAATTCCGATCATTCTATAGGGTGATTTTTAAACGTAGTGTAGTATATGAGTGTAATTTGTCTAAGTATATACTCTAGAAAGATCATGAAAACCGCGTCTAGAACATTCAAGTATGACATATGTAATCTCTTTCCCTCTTTAGCTGTGGGTGGGACTTTTCTAGAATTACGTTTACGACAATAAGTTGTGTTTGTTCCTCTCGCTCCCATTGTTTGGTCTATTGCTATCTCCTTTTCACTTGTTATGTATATAAGAACATTCTAGAATTAAGTCTATGATATACAACACTATTCTGTAAATATGTTTGTCTTTGTTGCACCCATTATGTAAATATGTGTTCCCTCTGAAATATTGTAGCATTTTCTAGAATAAGTAATTTTAGTATAAATAGAGCAACTTTGTACGTTTTTGGGTAATTAATAAAGTTGGCATTGATGTGGAAATATGCTCCACGATACCAAAGTAGTTTTTTAAAAATCGAATAAAACACTTAAATTTGTATCATATATTAAAACTTGTTATTGGAATCGATAAATTGGTCTTTGCCGTTTAATTTTTAAAGATAGTTTCATGTAAATGTTGTCCTCGGCTGTGTCTCAAAATGTCCATTCGGAAGGTCCAATTTTTCGTCATGTTTTCGAGCATTTCGGCCTGTATTCCACGAATAACGCGTGTTATGTTAACCTGTAAGGCTTCAATATTGTTCGGCTTGTCCACATAGACTAATAATTTGATATAGCCCCGCAAAGAATAATCAAGAGGCGTTAAATCGCAAGATCTTGGGGACCAACTCACAGGGCCAAATCAAGAGATAAGCTGCTCACCAAATTCATCCCTCAACATACCCATTATTTCACGAGCGGCGTGACATGTTGCACCGCCCTAATGAAACCACATGTCAATCAAGTTCAACTCAAACAATTGGAGCACAAAAAAAGTTCCTTGTGGTTGAGTAACACATGCCCGATCGCTGAGAAAGGCGACGAATTGACATTTTACGATCGTCATTAACACCGGCCGCTACGGCTGCAACATTTTCTTCGGTACGCACTATACGCATGTCGATGGTTTTATGTCCAACAAAGTAAATTTGGTGCGAAATTTGGAAATAACAGCACGAATTGTTGATTCAGCAGGTCGATTATGACGACCATAAAATGTCCATCGTATCATACGATGCACATTTGTCACAGAGCACGAATTTTGATAAAAAATTTCAACGATTTGCAATCGTTGCTCGTTTGTTAGTCTATCCATGATGAAATGGCAGAGTATAATGTACACTTTTCACTTTGACAGATGACGTTTGGAAGCCATTACAACCAGTATTGCCAACCTGAAAATTTTAAATCTTAAAAAACCACGCTATAATACCTTATATTTCCCAATATTTCAATACTTTCACAAGTTATATTTCTGTATTATAAATATTTCAATAATTCATTCATTACTTCAATATTAAAAATATTCCAAATATTTGCTTTAGTTAAATTGTTGCCTTTACTAATCATTTAATGCTATTTCGTATTTGTTTTAAATCTATAATTATTGCTAAAATATTATTTATTCATGTGGAGATTCCTATCTCCAAACAACCGAAAACTGTATTGAAATCAAATGATGCAATGTTAAAACACACAAAATTATAACACTTCACAGTGGAATTATACAATGCAAACAGCCACTGCTGTAACTGCCAGTGCAACTGCTGGTATTAGTTCATACTACGCTTTTGTGCCTAAAAGGCAAATTTTTCACACTGAATTGTGCCTCCAGTTGTAATAGAACATCATAATCATAGTTATTCATTCCGCAGCCACCACGACTACCACCACCTCGAGACATGCAAATTGTTATAGTTCAACACGAGCCAAAGCCGCAGCAACTCTCAGACGGACGTGCAACATAGGAAGCGAGATTATACTTATGAGCATATCTATGCCCTCATATAGATCGCCGAGAAAATGTGTTAGCTGTGCAGTGCTTTGGTCGATTGTCTCGTATTCAAATCCAATCTGGTGTCTAGAGACTGTTATTTGTGATTAAAACAAATGAATTTGAATAAAATATAATTATTGAGTTCGGTGGCATATGAGGCAAATTGTTAGATGTTTGCCAGAGATTTGAATTGGAATTTGTTGTACATATCGTACATATACTATTTATATATTTATGTTTGTTTAATAATAATAGGTTTATGAACTTTATGTGAAAAAGGTTATGTACATTCTATAAAGAGTTAATCTGTTATTGGCTCAGATATGGGAATTGTGCAAAATATAGAACATATATTGCGATCTCAATGAACATCTGAAAGAAATCTGGTTTACAACACTTTTTTACATACAACTATTTGTATTTTTCTCTGAATTTTTATCCTTTGTTTTGAAAATTCTTAGATGAAATCTGAAAAAATTGACCAGTTGAAAATGCCCCTTTTGGTAACTCTCATATAAATGACCAGTTTAAGTCAAATGTACTTAAGTTCATATCTTCTACCCAGTTTCACTAAATTTAGTAAAATTTGACAATTTTGTATTAACCTGAATTTTTGCCCACTGTTTCACTCTGTAATTTTGGGGAAAAATCTGGTACCTTCAAATAGTGTTGCCAGAACTTGATAGCCAATGCCAAAACTTTTGGGGAAAAAGGTTAAAACAAACTTAAAAGAATTAAAAAAAAAAAAACTATTTTCTTTAAAGAAAATTGATGTAGTTTGAACAGAGGTAAATTAAGTCCTATTGTTTGTTATAGATTGCAACTTGGCACATGAAATCATTACTCACACTGAAAGTTCTTGCGGGGTAAGATATACCTGCCACTCAATTGAATAGCGCCCTCCTAATCATTAACACAAAAGTGACTACTATTTAAAGTACACTTCACATAACGGTTCAGTTCTCATTTATTTGTTTCTCCTACTTCCACACATCACCTACAAAAAATTTCAAGCCATTATTTATTTTAATTCACTCTTTTCTTTAAAATGAATGTTCTTCTTTTTTGGTCCATTTGAATAGCACTCCTCACGTGGTAATCAGTTTAAGTGTAAAAGTCTTTTGCAGATCATCATAAATCAGATCGGATTACAGTAATCGTGCATAATTAAATATAAAACAATCGATTTTAAGTAAAATGGGCCGAGCTAAATCCTTGAGTGTCGAGGAAAGATCCAAAATTAAAACCTACTAGGAGTGTGGACTTTCTATTCATCAAATAGCCAGAAAAACCAATGAAAGTCGCAAAGTTATATCTACATATTTACGTGACACCGAAGGCTATGAAAATAATATGAACAGTCGAACAAGAAGTGCAATTACAGCCGCTGACAAGAGGGCTATTCTAAGATATGCATCAAATTCACACGACTCTGCTGCCAAAATCAAGGAAAAAGCTGGCGTAAGTGCAAGTGTATCAACGGTAGAAAGAGTTATTTTCAAAGCAACACACTTGCAACACTTGAGACTTAAGAAGAATCCACCGCTAGACAATCTCCGTAAGGAACGTCGCCTTAACTTTTGTCATACAACTAGAAAGTGGAATAGAATTTTATTTTCTGACAAAACAATTAATTTAGAGGGTCCTGATGGATATAATTACTACTTCCACGATCTTCGAAAATAGGAACACCTACTCAATCGATTACACAGCCTGGAATCAATCAATCAATTGCGGTTATTTACATGAGTCTCGCCGTAAAGCCTTACTCATGGTGTGCCATCACACATGGAACTGTTTTCTCTTTTTCTTTTCCTTTGTATATTTATTTTCTTTTTTTTGCGACAGCCAGCGCCCCTTTAGGGTACTCAAACTAATCCCGAAAATATTAGTCAAAGTACCTTTAAGGTAAGAAGCAAATCCACTTGGAAAATTTCCTCAGGGCTTGCTTCCTCTCTCAGCCAAAATACCTTTGAAGTCACTGGTATTAAGTGAGCTTCATCCCGGTTAGGAGTGAGGCCTATCTAGGACACCTCAGATAGACGAAGAACAGTGTTTTCCAAGTTCCCGCATTACCTTCAGGAGACCCTGAAGCAACGCAAAATCACTGAAAACACATGTTTGGGCAACCACAGCCAGCACGATGCTCTCACAAGGGGTCCAATGCCACGGCCAGGCAAGAACAAAATGTTCCTGGGGCCCCTGGTCTCCCGTGCTACCAGAAGAGAAGAACCCTCTGGTCTGGGTTTCGCAGACAAAGACTGCTCCAGTTTTGCTATATCATACCTCGCATGGAACTGGTCGTCCATCGTATACGCCATAAATTTTCAACGTCCTTCGAGAAATATCGGCGCAACAATAAATGGCATGCTCTTCTAGTCTATTTACCATATCTCTCTTCAAAAGACCTCCATGGTAGTACGACTATACAACAGAAAAGAAAAATCTTCCCATATCTCTCAACGGCTTCTTTATGGTCGTTTCTGTTGCCAGGGGAACACAGCCGGGAAAGTGGAGTTATGGTGTGCGATCTCATATTATGTCACAATAGAGCTCCAGTTTCTCTCTGCAAAAATGAATGAGACTTCATACAAAGCCATGCTGGAAAAAGTTTTTCCTGAAGTTAAAAATATTTTCGCCAGTCCACACAGCAACAGTCGCCAAATCATGGATTGAAAACTAAAATGTTGAGGTTACGAACTGACCGCCTTACTCTCCAGACTTAGACATTCAAAAACTAAAAAAAAATTTGAGCTTAGATAAATATCTAAAGGTGGTGCTATTCAAGTGAGCGGCACTGTATATCAGGTGATTCGGAAAGTTCGTTCGATTTGTAAAACAAATTTATTTACAAATTTATATACAAGAAAACAATTATTTTAATCTATTATATAATATCCTTCTTTTTTAATAACTTCTTCTCACCTCTCTGAGAGCTTTTTAATTCCTCTCTCATAAAACTCGCGTGGTTTTTGTGTACGAATGAATGGTGCCAAAGTTTGAAAATAATTCTTTTGGTGAAAAGTGCAACGCAACCATACAAAAAATAAGTTGTAAGTTTCAGGGCGACATGTTGTTTAATATTTTTATTTGAGTCATCAAAAATAAACGATCTCAATGAATTAGTAAACATGGAAAAAATGAGTTACCTTTATATAACATAATATTTCCATTTGAAAGGTCTCAGTCCAACCAATATTAAAGCTGAGCTAGATTCTATTATAGGAGAGTCTTTTATTCTATTATAATAAACGTAGAGTATTTATTGATAAGAACACAACAGTTTACTGCGTAATTACTGACATTCCACACACTTTTGACAATGTAAAAGAATATCGGATAAAATTTCTGATTCTGATATAGATTTTGTCGCTAATTTGGCATAACTATCCTCTATACTAATGCGAAATTTGAGCGTGATCCATCATTTAACTTGTCTACTAATCTTGATATTGTCGCTTCATCTCTGGTGTATTTTATCATTTTTACAATGTATAGAAATATCGAACAAAGGATTTGTCCCAAATTCTATACTGCAAATGGAATTTCGTGTGCAGAATCACAGAGATGGTTAGAGATGACTTACGGCGGATCGATTTTACCGAAAACTCATTCACATTAGTGGTACAGTGCATTCTAAAGCAATAAAGATGTGCTGGAAGATTTAGGTCGCTCCAGTCGGTCATCAATCTCTTTAACTGATCAAGTGAAGGAAATAGTGTTTGGAAATCGTTGCTTAAATTTGGAAAACGTTACCGCACAAATTGTTGTACCTGACGAATAAATTTGTATCGTTTTAGAGGGTTATTTGGATATGAGATGCGTTGCCGCTTGACTAGTAGCTTATACAGCTATTCATGCGACGCCCAGTGATGATGATGGTATTAATATATTTTCTCTAGTATTTTCCTCTGGAAGACTTCCAGCACTAATTCATCCGTTTGTGTTATAACCCAGGATTCTGCGCCATACAACAAGACCGGTAAAATCAATATCTAGTACAGTTGGATTTGCCGTGAGAGGGTTTTATCATCGAATCGCTTGCTAGGCTCATAGCAACATCTGTTAGCAAGCAAAACTGTCATCTTTATCTCCATGTTGACATCATTTGTTTTATTTATAGCAGATCGGAGATAGATGAATTTGTCCAACACTCCACAATTATATTGGCCAAGGTCCACACAGCGTCCTAAGTGGGGAAACTCTTTGTTCGTTGAAGCAAATAACTTTGCGTTGTCCCCGTTCACCGCCAGAACTGTTTTTGCTGACTACTTCTCAATGCTTGAGAATACCGCAGTAACGCCTCTCAGTTTTCTGTCAATAATGTCTATATCTTGGGCTACTTCTCAATGCTTGAGAATACCGCAGTAACTCCTCTCAGTTTTCTGTCAATAATGTCTATATCTTGGGCCTCGATATATTAGAATAGCATCGTCAGAAGGAGTTATTCGAAGACTGAAAAAATAAAAATCAAAAATAACTCTGTTATGAAAATAATTTTTATCATAAAAATTAAAAAATAAAAGTTTATTGCAAAATTGGTTAGATAGGCTCATAGCCAATATTTTGATGTGCTTAAAGTATTTCCGGCACATTTCTTGCACTGTAATTTTTTATTTCAAATCTCCATCAATAGCAGTTTTGTTTAGTCGCTACCACAAAATATTTAAGAGTTTAAATAAAACCCTGTATTTGTATTATTCAACAGCATAATATAATCTATTTTGCGAAACGAATCAGTCTGATAACATAAATATGGCTGCTAAATCTCACATCTGGCACATAAATAAAAACCTGATAAATTTAGTGATTACCTATCACTAACTAATGAAATGTTTATTGCATCACTTGTTGTCCGGGCACTTTTTGTGCGCAAATTGATAAGCAAAGGAAACGTCATCGTCATATCATTGTCGTAACCCTCTTTATCCTCGCTGTGCGTAAAACCTAACAAATGAACGTAAAATTATTAAATACGAGTATATACCATATGTTTTATGAATGGAAAAACGATATGGAAAATCGTCATAACTAATAATTCATCATATTTCACCACAAAAAAAAAAAAAACGAAACGAAACGAAAAACCAATTCGCAAAAATATGACGTAAAGAAATGTGATAACAAAAATCTCATATAATATACAATTCCCTTATAAGAAAAACCACTAACGCAAAACGACAAGAAAATTGCCTGAAAGTACGAAAAATATTGAAAGCACAGAGATGGGAGTCTCAAAATGAAATCACTGCAAAATCTCGAATTCCTGCGTTTGTGTCTATCTTGAAATATATGTATAGATGTGCATAAATTCCTCCTCGTTTGTTAGTAGAAGCTCTTCTCAATGAAAATCTCTGTTTGCCAGTTTCTTTTTTTTTTCAATATAGCCATTCATGTTCAATTCATTCATAGAAATTTTCTGCGTTCAAATTGTAGGAGTGGGGAAATTTTGCAAAAAGCATAAATTCGATATAGATATCGTATATGAGAGATTTCACTTATTATTGGTTTCATATTCCAATGTCAATGTTGTCATTAGCAGCTTCAAAATTTGGGGCTTATCGAATTTATAGCAAGTGGTAACTCTGCTGTCCACAGTGGCTTCCACTATGTACCGACCCCTACTCAAATAAGTGAGTGTGTCGAAACGGCGGCTTCTTCCCATATATAGGGTGGCGCATATGGACACAGGGCATGAACGGATTCGTATAATAAAAAAATTTGGTAGGCGGCTACCCAGGGGAGCCTAGTGAGGTCAGATTAAATATTGCAATCAGCAGAGCCCAATTAAAGGGCAAAAAACAGTGAAATGCTAATAGTGAAGCAAGGTCAAGCTTGGTTAGGATGTTCTTAGGCATCCATCATCAAGTGACAGAAAATGATTTCTACGTGTTCCTACTTATGGAAAATGGTTTTGTTGATGAAAAATTCATCTCAAGGGATGATTATGAAAATCGACTGTTCCAGTTCTTTACCAATAGGTTTGATGGAATTACCTTCAAAATGGCAACAAGTTATCAAAGAAAACCATACAAATATTATGTAGGGTGGCTCATAAATAACGCTAAGATTTGGTTAGTGAATACATTTTTTGTTTAAGCTTTTTTTTCATCTCTTTACAGAATTAACTAAATAATACTTAGGAAATTTATGATGGAAAGGCTCAACACAGAACAAAGAACCAAAAGTCGTTCAATTTTACTTTAAAAATCAGCATTCGATTATTCAGATCATATCGAAATTTCTTTCATGTTCGAAATGCTCCTAGCGCTCCAACAATTTACCGATTGGTTCAGCGTTTTGGGCAATAAGGAGCTGTCTGTGATCTTCCGCGTGCTGGAAGATCTCGAGCTGTTCGAGTGCAAGCAAGTATTGAGGAAAACCCCGAAACTTCCACCAAGCGACGTTCTCAGCAGTGAGAGATGTCTAGGCGGTCTTTGCAAAGAATTTTACATGTGTTACATCATTTCCCATATAAGATGCAATTGGTTCACAAGTTAAAACTAAATGATGCACAATAACGCATTCAATATAGTCGCCGTTAACGTTACCTATGCGCCATCCTTTATAATACATCATATTTACCCTTTTTCGTTAAAAGTATAATATCCAATTTGTAACAAGTGGATGGTTACAAAACTCGCTAGGCATGAAAACTTTTCAACCCATTCGTTGCATTTTCAATAACTAGAAATGCCCATTTGAGGCTCCATAAAGCTCCATAAATAAATATGAGGTGCGTAACTAAGTTCCCGCTGTTTGCCAATAGACGGCGCTAGCTGTAAGTGCTAGTCGATTCTACCATAACCTAAACGTCATGAGCTAAACTTTGGCATATGGTAAACATACCGTCCCGACATAATAGTGATTTTCGTTTGACCTCATATTCTTTTGGTAGTGTGAATATGTATGATTTTATGCCAAATAATCGTCATAAGCGGGAAGTATTGCTTTTCTTCTTTCAATCGAAGAAAACGACGACTAAAGCTCATCGGGGGCTTCAAAACATTTACGTACAAACTGCTTTAAGTGAAACAACGTGTCGAGATTGGTTTCGTCGTTTTGAAGACGGTGATTTTGATATTGACGATCGTTCGCGTGAATGAAGCTGAAAAACGTTCGAAGATACTGAATTGACGGCATTCCTTGATGGGGATTCGTGTCAAACGCAGGTAGAGCTTGCTTTAGTATTAGGAGTTATCCGTCAAGCCATTTCCAAGAAGAAAGGAAGGAGTTTCTTCATCGTATTATAATGGGAGATGAAAAATCCATTTATTACAGCAATCCAAAGAAGAGAGAAACATGGGAGCTGCACGGTGATGCTTCTATGACTTCTACGGCTCGGCAGAATATTCACGCTGCGAAGGTTACGCTCTGTATTCGGTGGGACCAGGTCGGTGCTATTTATTACGAGCTGTTGACACCAGGTGAAACCATCACTGGGACCGGTATCGACTTCAATTAATGCGATTGAACCGAGTTCTGCGCGAGAAGCGCCCACAACACGCGGAGAGGCTCTAAAAAATGATTCTTCAGCATAACAATACTCGGCCTCACGTGGCCAAGCCCATTAATACCTACCTGGAAACGCTGAAATCGGAAGTCTTACCCCATCCGCCATATTCTCCAAATATTGCACCGTCTGATTATTACTTGTTGCGTTCGATGGCGCACGGTCTGGCTGACCAGCAGTTCCACTCATATGGCGGCATTAAGGAACGCCTTGATTTGTGGATAGCCTCAAAAGATGAACAGTTTTACCGTGACGGAAATTGAGCTTTGCTAGAAAGATGGGAAAAAGTAGCAGTAGCTAGCCATAGGCAATACTTTCCATTGAAAGTCCTTTGTAAACATGTTTTTATAACAACGTTGCATTTTAATAAACAAAAAACAGCGGATACTTAGTTGTGCACGGAAAGCGTCCTATAAATTTACGTTTTCAATCTTGGCCGCCGGTCCTCGTGTCTACTGAAAGGACAATAAAAGTCACACCACATGAGGTTGTGGTTCAAAATTTGTGTCTTATAAATTAATACTAAAGATGATCACCCCAATTCGTATAATTTTTTAAGTAACTGCCTGTAATGTGGTAGCGGTTAGTGAAAAATGCAAAAAAAAAGTCACATTTTCACTTGCAAAAGTGATTAAGTTAATATAGTAAGAAGCCTCTTTTTTACTATGGTTTGCAGAAGGCCACCATAGGGCTGTTAAAATACATTACCCAAATATGCACTAAAAGCAGATTGAAAATAATGTGAATTTCTAGTGTTTTACAACAATTCTACTATTCGTACTGAAAGCTTTATATAGGGTTATCCATTTAATGTTTTCAAAACTGCCGGTCTGGCAAGGCTGTCAACTACTAAATACCTGTCATCTGAAGTGTTACTTATTTAGTGAAAGGGTTGCTACGCAACCACAGAAATAGTTAAAGTTTACTGCCAAAGTGGTGATTCAAACATGGGCAGTTTTCATGCTTGACGGGGTGATTATGGTCATCATAATCGACCTACTGTGCAAGGAATTGACAAGATTATAAAAAAAATTTGAAGAGGTTTGAAACGTTACAGATTGAAGAGGCCCATGAAAGGACGGCGTTTTGCGACGATTGAGGAGATAAAATCTGTATCGCCGAACACGCAAACCGCTTGCCTCTCACAAACAAACTAAACATGCTATATGGATAAAACCGTCAACATAACTTCGAGACGAGTGTACCAACATAAAAAGAAATTATAATCGAAGGTCGAATGTACATAGCTCGGTAAATTTCAAAATTCACCTTTTCTTTAACACACCTCGTACTTTGATTTTTTTTCGGGTTATAATATAAAAATGAAATCTCTGTAAAGGTTCATTAGGCGGTCCCAGTTTTATAAGACAAATTGATTGCTGTGAGAGTTTTTTTGTTTTGCAAATTATAATTTTTACTGAAATCACAACTTTCTACCATTTTGTTCTATAAATTATGGATATTAAATCTTATATTTCTCATATTTCCCAACGAACATTTACTGAGTATGAAATTACCCAAGAATTATATATTGACAGTATGTGTACACATCAACATCGTCAGTTAATATGTAAATACCTACATTTATGGCAATTCTTCCTGCCCCTATGAATACACACACACACTTAGAAAATACCACCATATCGTACGTAGCATGTATGATCCTTGCAATGAATTTGTCTGTGACGTCAGCAACAGGTTTGAGCCACATGCCAGTAATAGTATGGTGGTTATCAAGAAAGACAATAACAATAAAAATCCTCTCCCCAACAGAAGCCGCAAAAGGAAAATTGAAATAAAACGTTAGCAAAGCCTTAAACTCATTTTCCGCACGAGTCCTTATTTGGACAAGAACGTTAGGAGGCAGTGGAAGATGGAGGCGCAATACAGAAACAGTTGAGCCTGCACAGGAATGTAAAGCAAATCTTTGGAAAAAGCTTGAATGGAAGGCAAACAAAACAGAAGCAACCAACCCCGAAAAGTCGAGAGACAAAGTGACAGATGGTGGAAGTTTATTACTTTCTAGTATATACCTATATAATGTCACATTTAGCGGTAGAGAGTGAAAGAAAAAAAGCGCAACAGTTTTCCTTAGGCCGAGCATGGGGATGAAGGAATTTTTTTCGTACATTCCCATACTAAACGAAAATTTCATGCCATGTTGTGACAAAGAGATGTTCAGGCACATTAAGGTGAATCGTGATCCATGCAAAATAAATAGATTTTCTTAAACAAAATATGAATTGTTTAACGATGATTTATAAAATGTACAAAAACTGTAAAATTATATTTATTGGCAAAATTTTTTCATTATAAGAATTTGAAATAATATTGCTGCAAAAACCATTCTACTGAAATTGTGTGACTTTCCATTCGATTTGTTAAATGATTTAGAAAGCATCGATGGTGACGTAGGACGCCATCAGTTTCTATACATTTTTTCGAACAGAAACCTATCGTTTCGATTCGATAAAGGCTTTGATTACGTATTTATTACCATCATTTGAGCATAAGGTTTTCAGAATGTAATTTCATGAAACAATTTGTGCACCTGCTTTCTGTTAAGGCATCCAAACCATAGATGTCACAAATATCCTGGTATGCTTCCGCCTTTTTTTTTGGCGTTTTCTGAAATAAATACGCAAAATATGGCGAAAATGCTACTGCTGTATCCTCATTTTCACAGCGCGATTTAAAAGTAGACTAACCTATCAAAATAAGTAGATTTTCATAAACAACATATGAGTTGTTTGATAAGGATATATAAAATGTACAAAAGCTTTACATAAACTTAAAAATTATATTTACTGACAACATTTTTTCATTATCTATAACTTTGATTGCCACTTTTTGAAGATTTGTTAAGAGAATTCAAAATAATATTGTTACAACAATCATTCTGCTGCTCGACCATCATTTCTCAGATATTATTTTGAAGAGTTTAAGACGTTGCTTTTCGAAAGCGTTTAAATTACGAGCAGCTTGAACCAAATCAAAGAACAAACTATCCACGAAATTAGCATTCAATAGTCCGGATTTTAATTTTTTTCACGTGGTGATCAGTACAACATATTTACGCGACTCCCCTTAATGTAAAACCTAAAGCGAAATATACAGTGACGCTGAAAACTGGGCACACTTTTACGTTTATGCCTGTACCCAATAGAATGAAGATATATAAAATGTAGTAAAAATGAATCCATTATTTTTCATGATATTGAAGGCTTTTTTCTGCATAGTTAGAATGGTTTTTTTTCATGTGAAGTATGCTTCGTTTATGAACGTTTATTGCTTCTTCTCCTATTGGCTAAAGCTGGCTGACATTCTGAGCTATTGCTTCTTCCAGACGTTAAATTGTTGACAATGTAGATCGGAATTAACAGTTTGGCCGTTGCGTATCAGCTCACAGAATATTTAATTCCAGCAAACACATAACAACATATTTTTGATCAGCAAGCCTGCTTTGATCACCATTTGCTGCGGCTCACTCCGAAACGACCACAACATTTTTCGATTAACGTTGTAGTGAGCGACCCATCTTTTATCATCTATCACCATCCGCTTCAGAAATGAAAAGATTTTGTTGAGATTCAATAATGATTCGCAGAAATTCGGAAATTCTAATTTAGCTCTCACCATGCTATTAGTAAATTTAGGTGTGGAGACGAAAATGGACTGTATTGTCACATCCTTTAGAGTGTGAGAGGGCACGTACAAATTGAACGATTTAGCATAAATTTGTGATACATCAATAATTTCTAAACGGATGACTTCAGTAGGATTTTTCTTAGTCATTTACTTAATTAATTGTTTATAGACTTACGGATTCTTTATAGTAAACAGTAGAATGATTATCCTATGAAGTCACGTTGACTTCTTGACGCTTCATTATGTAATAAGATTAATTATCTAGTCCTTGCATTTTTAAGGAGCTACAACTCTATTGATTTATTATTCCTTACCTTTATGTGAATGATCCAATAGCGGAATTCATGCCTTTAACTTATTGCACATTCAATGATATTTTAGAAAACCACACAAGAACTTCTTCGCCAACATTTGCTGGAAGGTCTTTAGTGGTGCTCCTAAAGAGAGGGAATTGTAAAGGACGGCATAACTTATTTAACATCCTTCATTCTGATTTCATGCCGGGCCATTTTACACTGACAACATGTTGAACAATAAACTATTTCTAGCTGTCTTTTACGAGAAAGTATTTTGCCATCGATAAAAATGTTATATATCAAATTGAAATTGGGAAGATCTTCTAGAGGGTGGCGCACGAATCGTGCTACAAACATAATGGCAATGTCTATGGGTACCGTTATTTAAAGGTGATGAAGTAGTTTTTTTACTCAGAACGGCGCCGAAAACGTATTCGTTTGAACAGCATTTGGTAAAAGCAAAGTGGATCAACTGTACACTTAGGCAGACCAGTCCGCTGTCCGCCAAGGTCATCTGACCTGACTGCACCAGACTTTTTTATGGAGTTATGCCAACCAAGAGGTGTACAAAATGAGACTAAGGAATTTGACTGAACTGAATCAGTCCATTAAAACAATAATTGAGGCAATCCCGACTTCAACCCTTCAGGCCGTAATGAATAGTTTTAACAAAACTCCATATAAGGAAAAATAAATTCTATACTCAGTAAATAAAGAGGTGTCGCATATGCGTGAATGAACATGGAAGTCATTTACGGTCTATCTTTTATCTTCAAAACTAATTAGTTATAAAAAAAAAATTCTAGTTCATTAATTAAAAAAAATTATTTGAATTTCTAATTGTAGTGCAACTGCTGCGCCACCCTGTACATCATATACGAGAAGCCACGGCAAGAACTGAACTATTTTCCGCAGAGTACTTTTGGAAAAAGGTTTTGAGTTGAGTATAAATATATTATTTCGAAGAGAGACAACTCCCCACAATTATCCACAATTTTGCTTCCCACTGTTTAAATATCCATTATCTCTATTCTTTTTGCCAGACATCAAACTAACGATAACGTTGGTGGTGGCTCATTTTTAATGTCAGTGACGCTTTAACTAAATCGTTTTTTTTTTTTTTTTTTGTTTTTTGCTTACCTCTGTCTATTCAGTTTAAATTTTCCCTGAGCTACAACAACGACAGCATTCAAGGGTCAAGGCGCATGTGCCGGTTAACAGGAGATACATAGCGGTTTTCCTAGAGTTCGTTTGACTGTAGATTAATCAATAAATTATGGGTTAACATCACGATGTTAGGAAAGTCAAGAGCAAGGCTATTTTAGCGGTTAATTTTGCTCTAACAAGTTCATAACTGCGAGTTGAAGGCAACTATGAAAGCTTTTCTGTGGAAAATGTAGAGAGAAAGCTCTGTGTATGAGAGCCGGAGTACAAATGGCTCAACTACAAGGGGAAAGAGACAGTAATTCCATAAAGTTACATTTTCCTGGAATTTAATAAATTTTAATTTTACTTGGAGGTTTGAGGGATTTTTAATGGCTGATATAATAGAAATTTAAAATAAAGTCAAGCAAATACTGTCGATTTATTACAATTCATTGAATGAATGAATTTACTGGGTATAGAATTTATTCTTCCTTATATGGAGTTTTGTTAATTCGGCCATCAGGACATAATTCCGGTATTTCAATTTTAGTTTCCGAAAACAAAAACAGAAAGCATATTTAAAAAAAATGTCCATTTTGCTACTTTAAATTGATTTTTGCCAATATGCTTCGTCATTCTGTTAATATGACAAAATAAATAGTACTAGAACGAAAAGGGTTTTCTTTTTGATCAATTTTGAAAATATTAAGTTAACATTCGCCTAGTCGGCCATATCAAGATATCAGGAGTTAATATATAAGAAAAAAATTCCCTTGAATGGGATATGGGATAGCTTCTCACAAGGGAAAACTTCCCAAATTCGATGAACTCACACGCATCCTATTTTCAGACACACTCGGTGAAACCTGTTACTTAATAACGGTTCCGAAAGTCATTTTGAGAAACTTTTATCAGATTTGTCGCTTGCTCTACTACCACACATAGAAGGGATAGCCATTCAAAGTTTCATTTGATGGCTATTTAAGGGCTCGAGTCCATAATCATGTCTACGATAGTCGTGGACAGTCTTGTTTTCACTACTGTGGTAAAAAAACGGTTTCGTTCAAATTACTTTTTAGCAAGTATCACAAAAGTCTATTCTAAAATGCTTGTTGTTTCAAAAAAACTACAAAAGGTATGAACAAACTGCAACACCTTCGAAATCTGGAAAGCATTTTTTTTACTAGAAGAACATACTCGTTGGCTCCATAAAATATTTTATTAAAGTCTTAATCACAAAAAAGTATAAAATTGGGAAATTGCTAAATTTCCCAACTCCCACATCGCAAAATCTAGAGAAGGCCCAGATTTAGATGGTCAGATGGCTCCCACGGCAGCAAAAACGCTGATTTTCAATGGAATCAATTGCCGAGTTGTGTAATATTGACAGCATATTCGAATCGATAAAGTCCATAATTTTGCTTTGGCAAATAGATGAGAAAAGCAGCACGAAGCCATTGACAAACTATAAAACACAGTAATCTCATTTTTACAAAAAAAAGAAAAAAAAACATACTTTGAAAAAACTAACTCCCATGATGGCACGAGGTCACAACAATCATAACTGATGTTTCAACGTGAACCAACGTGAACTATTTTCCGCAGAGTATTTTTGGAAAAAGGTTTTGAGGATCATGGATTCGTTACTAAACATCAGAGATGGATAAATGTGAATGTTGTCCGCGACTCCATCTCAAAATGTCCATTCGGAAGGTCCAATTGTTCGTCACTTTTTCGGGCATTTCGGTCTGTATTCCACGAATAACGCATGTTATGTCATCCTGTAAGACTTAAATAGTGTTTGGCTTGTTCACATAGACTAACGACTTGACTTAGCCACACTAGAAATAATCAAGAGGCGTTAAATCGCAAAGATCTTGGGGGCCAACTCACAGGGCCAAATCGAAAGATAAGCTGCTCACCAAATTCATCCCTCAACATATCCATTGTTTCACGAGCAGTGTGTCATGTTGCACCGTCCTGATGAAACCACATGTCAACCAAGTTCAACTCAGCCATTTGGGGCAAAAACAAAATCGCGTATTATGGCTCGATATCGTTCGCCGTTGACGGTAACGTTTCTTTCACGGTCGTCCTTGAAGAAAAATGGGCCGATGATGCCACCACGCTATAAACCACACCAGGCTGTCGTTTTTTGTATGGCATGTGGCTGTTCATCACTCCAAATGCGACAGTTTTGCTTGTTTACATATCCGTTCAGCAAAAACTGAGCCTCATCGCTGAACAAAATTTTTCGATAAAACAGCGGATTTTCATTGAGCTTTTGGAAGGCCCATTCACCAAAAATTAGACGCTGTGGTAGGTCATTCGGCTTCAATTCTTGCGTGAGTTGAATTTTATAGGCTTTCAATCTAAATCGACGTGTAAAATTTTCCTTGTGGTTGAGTAACAAATACCCAACCACTGAGAACGGCGACGAATTGGCATTTCACGATCGTCATTAACACTGGTCGCTACGGCTGTAATATTTTCTTCTGTACGCACTATACGCATGACAGTCGATGATTTTATGTCCAACAAACTAAATTTGGAGATAACAGCACGAATTGTTGATTCAGCAGATCGATTATGACGACCATAAAATGGTCGTATCAAACGATGTACATTTGTCACAGAGCACGAATTTTAATAATAAATTTCAACCAGCCGCAATCGTTGCTCGTTTGTTAGTCTCTCCATGATGAAATGGCAGAGTATACTGTACATTTTTCACTTTGACAGATGACGTTTGGATGCCGTTACCAACCAGTGCTGCCAACCTAAAAAACTTAAATCTTAAAAAATCACTCTGTATAAGGCATAGTAAAAAATCCATTGTTTTACCAATAGATGGCCTTAGCAATCTGTATATCGCGCTCTATATATTTGCGGTTGGGTTATCCTACATGGTGTTAGAAAGATAAGATTTCGTTCTCAAAATATAACTCAGAGAAGTTTTGTGGTTGCTTGACTCAGTATTGTTCCAGAGCACGTCAAATGTGGACCCCATTAAAGAGAAAATACGGCAAATTTAAAAGTTTTCCTTCGATAAAAGTGAAAATAAAAATGTGAAACATGGTTAAGGTCCTGATATACAGTATCAGCCAATCATGAGCAATTTTGGTTTCGTCAATTCTATTCCCGTAATATTGGCGTCCAAAATTCACCACGATTTGGAAAGCCATTTGCCGAAAATGGAAAAAATCAATCGCGATCGTGTAAGCATTGTTTCTATTGCCCAGAAACTAAATATGCAAGGGTGCTACACGAGTTAACGCAATAAAATCAATCTATTCGGATGGTGATTGGTGATAAAAAGTACAGGTATCACTTACGATAATGATAAGGGAAAAAGGTCGTAATCGAAAATAACGGCCATGCCAGAATTGATGGTTGGGAAAGTTTAGCTATGTGTTTGATGACTTTGATAGAGCAAAGTCTACGTACTATAGACGGAGTACTCTTATGCGGTCAAACTCTTAATTCAGATGTGTGCAATGAAAGGAAAATTAGCCCAGAAACGGCTAGTTTTACTCAATAGGAGATCAATTGGGTTCCATCAGAATAACGCCTGAGCACATACATCTATCGTAACTCGTCAGAAGCTCCGGGTGTTTGTTTGGGAGGTTCTTATACTCCCACCTTATAGTCTGACTAATGATTTTGCTGGTGAAAATTTAGAGAAAAGCCTGTGAATATCGACTGTTCCAGTTATTTGCCAGTAGAGACGAAGGGTGCTATGATAATAATAATAATTATAATAATTATTTAATTTACATCGGATCATTCTAACTATGCAAAATAAATCCTTCAATGTTATGCAAAAATAATGCCACTACACCTTATAATGGGTTATCGATTTAATGGTTTCAAAACCAAGGCAAGGTTGTCAGCATGCCTGCCATCTGAAGTATTATTTATTTAGTGAAAGGTTTGCCATTTACGAATATGGATCATTTAACAACCAAAGAATACGTAAAAATTATTAAAACTTACTATCAAAGACAAGTTATCTAGTTACCGCCGAGATACGGCTCGAAATGTAAGAAAAAGTGGTTGACAACTACCTCAAAAGGACCCACTGCTGCAACTAATCCAGAAGCGACCATTTAAATGGCATTATATTTCAAAAATAATGGCAAAGTTCAAGCAATATATTAAAATAAAGTTTCATCGAAATCATAGCTTTATGTGTGCTTTATTTAACTTTACTTTTGAAACCGGAAAATGGATAACCCGGTACATCTCCAAAGAAGGCACAAGCATGCAGTTGACCGAAAAAGGAAGCTTATTTGGCATGTGGTACATTTATCATAAATTATTTTCTGATTGATACTTATCAAGAATCAAATATGTATATAGAACTAGTAGCACTCATTAAGTTGTCTCCCGTTTTTTTTTCATTATAAAAAGTCTCGTCCTTCTTTCTTATTTACCGCATATCGATTTCATACAAGGAAAGACATTTCAAACAGAAGTATTTTCATTCATCCAATGCAGGGTGTTACATTTTTGCCGTATTAAATGATATAAATGCGGGTGAAGCTATAAAAATGGATATGTATCCAATGTTATCATTACATTATCAAAGATTGGAGATTGTAGAATATGTCGGGGAAAATGGAAAAGGTTAATTTAGAATGCCAAATGTTAAATATACATGCCTACAGCAAGTATATTACGATTTAAATCGTTTGTTCGCAACCCTCATGCATTCCGTAACCATTTTGCCATTTAAGAAATCTTTGCTTACAAATAAATATACCCAAACCACTGTTACCTCAATCACCAAACAAACATTTTCAATTTCATATCCTCCTCTCTGTACGTAAGCTTAAAGCTTCCTCTTAGCATTATTCGTCACATCGTCACATTGCGCATTTACAACATTCATTCATAAAGTTGCACAGCCCTCACCCAAGGCTATTTTTAACGTATATCTAACAGCTGCCGGCCGGATAAAAATCTGCACGCCGGGAGTCCAAAATAACTTTAGTAGAAAACTAAAAATTGAGGCGGAAAGCACAATTGATTGATGAAAGGCTACAGAGCAAAGCGAACCAATCAGTCAATTTCTCATTTCCTGGATGGTTTACAAGGAAACGTTAGCAGGTCGACTATTTTTATATTTCTTTTTTTTTTCTTCTCAGGGATCGAATCGATATTTGACAACGGAAAAGGAACATTATTTGCAAAAGATTTTTGCATTTGTACGAATGAATAAAAGGAAATGCGTTCGATATATCTACAGGGTGTCCGTCGGGAAGGTATACTACTTTGTTTGTTGATAATTTTTGATTAAATGAAAGAGAATGGCTGTTTTATTGATAAATGTTTTATTTATTGTCGGCAATTATGTATGGAATACAATATCAGATAAATGTCCGACTCTGTTAGCCTCACAAATGCGAGCCCTTTTGAGTACAGTCTTCAGTTTCAAAAAAGTAAGGTCCAATGATTTCTCTTGACCAAATTTCACACCAGACTGACACTTTTAATGGATGCAAAGATGATTGATGAATAATTTAAGGGGTTTCGATTGCCCAGAACCGACTATACTGTTTATTCAAATACCCATTCAAATGAAAATGTGTCTCGTCACTCATTATGATTTTTTTCATAAAAATTGGGGTTGTCATGGGCGAGCTGTAACATCCTATTGACATGAGTACGGCAGCGTAAATGGTCTTGTGGAAGAAACTCTTGTGTCAACTGAATCTTAAATGGAAAATGGAAGCTCCTGAGCACGGCGTCGAATTGAGGTTGATGAATTGTTTTGAACACTTTTTTGAGCAGCAGTTATGTTTTCAGCCGATCTTGCACTATGTTGTGGTTCACGCTTGGCCCTATTAGCTACAGACCCTCTTTCTTCGAAATCATTCACTACACGATAAATAGTGCGTCTTTTTGGCACGTTGTGACAGTAATCGATGATTGATTTAAAATGTTTTAACGATTAAAACATGTTGGTTTATCGAATATTTTTTTTTTTTCACAATAAGTTTGCTAAGTTTCTACTTCTGTTTACCAAAATGGCGGCAAAAGAATGTAGTATACCTTCCCGACGGACACCCTGTATTTTTGTATCAATAAGTAATAAGGTGTGAACACGTGCACAAGTTTTTATGTCTATAAACGTATACACATACTAGTAAAATAATTGCTATGTATAGCAATTTTAGTACATTTTACTTTTCATGGATTTTACAAAATTTGTGTACAACAAAGGCAAAGAACAAAGTGTTTTTGGTTTGAATATCTTCTGCCGCTAGTGACACCAATAGTTCACATATATTTTACCGTATTTTCCTCTAAAGCAATATAGGACATCCTTTGCCTAGGACATTCTTTGCCTAGGACATCCTTTGCCTAGGACATCCTTTGCCTAGTTACGTATATAACATAAACAATAGCAACTATTATTTATTGTGCTCTTTATATAGAAAAGTACTCAAAAATATTCGGTACTCTGCGCTTCCTCTCCAATTTGTCACTCTAAGTTTGGTAGTGTGTCAGAAATTTAATTGTTCCAATGAAGTACAGGTCCCTCTTTTCTGTGCCTTCCAGCGAAATCGCTGTATTTTGATGCGCTTAACTACGTCGATGTCATTACATAGTTGATATTTAAGGTGTTATTAAACGGAAATTCATTATTTTTGCTTCAAAAACTTTATTTAGCATAGGTAGAACGATTACATTTAGGCCAAATATGCACTGTTTTGTTCGATAACCTGTTGCCATTTTGATGATAATTCCATTATTCTGATCTCATAGAAATCCTAGTCCATATTGGCAAAAAACTGTGTCCAGTTAACTTTCTTTTCATGAAGTGAATTTTTCACCCAAAAAAATTATTCAACATAGACAGGAACAGGCGGTAATCAGCCGGTCCTAGGTACAAACTATAAGGTGGATGCATAAGAATCTCCCAACCAAGATCCTGGAGCTTCCAGCGAGTCACTATCGATGTGCATGGCCTGACATTGTCCAGATGGAATAAAATTCCTTCCTATTGGAAAGTGATGGCTTCTTTCAGTCGGTCCAATTGTTGACAGTGCAGTAATAGATAATTTCTCGCCTATCATAACAACCACACAAACTAATTCTTTCCATCAATTCTGGTTTCGCCACCATTTGCACTGGCTCAATGCGATTCGAATCCAAACTTGTTCGCTTGACGTTGTCGTAAATGACTCTTTTTACATCACTAGTCACCATTCGCTATTCGAAATGGGTCGATTCTGCTCCGATTCAACAGGGATTCGAAGATGGGATTTCGGTCCATGATGGCTGCTCTACATCGAGCTACTTACTTTTTGAGTCCACCCTGATTGATGTCGCTTCAAACGGGGTTTTGTGCAATTTTTGGCTTTTGAACGTTCGAAACAGTGCTTACATGTTGGTCGAACTTGACGATTCCCATTATTTTATCAACATTATCGGTAATTCCAGGGTGCAGCTTTGACATCCACACTACTGGAACGGAGTCGATATAAACAAAATTGCGCGTGATTTGCTGTTACAGTATCAAGACCATTAACACAATTCACATTTTCAACTGCCTGGCTTGTGGTTTTGACTTTTTCGAATAAAAACGGTAAAATATTGCTTATTTTCCGTTTGATGATGGGCGCTTAACTTTCTGTCGCCATCTAGCGCAACTCAAAGGCACTTACACACAACGCGAGATACAGATTACTAAAGCCATCTATAGGAAAAACAATGCGTTTCTTTTTACTATATCCATATTTAACATTAATTGTAAAATAAACTAACTGTTTGACTTTTGTTTGACGTTTTTTGACCATCCCGTAAATGCAACATCTCTTACTTTGTTATGCACAAGTGATTATCCTTTAGTGGACTGGAGTGTCGTAATATATCCTGGCAGTGACTTCCGTGATTCTGTCGCCAGCCATTATAAGGATTATTTCGGCGGCCAATCTTCAACTCTGCATTGAAGTCATAATTAGCATATAAGTAAAAAAAAATCACTGTTTCTTTATCCTTCAAAGTCTTCCCATAGGCATTCAATAATGTTGGAATTCCCGGTTCCCTTGTCGTGGAGCCCGAGCTCTATAATGAATAAGCTATAAGATTCTAAAGCCCTGTTAGATTTGGCTGTTAGATTATCGCATGGCTGAAAACATTTGATGGGCCTAGAAAGTCGACGAACAAATCACATGGATTCCAAGGCATGTATCCATTCCAGTGCTTACGAAAATGTTCCAAATAAATAGAAATTTATTCTAAAAAAACACAAATAGCAACAACAGAACAATTTTAGGAAAATTATTAAGTCATGTTTCAAATAACTTTATCTTGGTAACCACCGTCGTACTTTTTATCAATTACAATCAACGGAACGGAACGACTTTAGACCTCAATTCTATATCAACGACAAAATATTGAGTCTTTGAATATTGAAATATTGACAGCAGGAAAATAAAACGCAGTCTTTACTATAAATAAATAACATCCTATTATTCATCATTTGATTTCCTTCAAAGTATACAAACATCTTCCTCTATCTATAAATAGTATTCAATTACTTGGATTAAATGCATTGTAATCGTTTTAAAAATATTCATAGAAAGGGAAAAATACACAAATGAGCAGTAGAGGACTCCGATGAATACCTATGAGCGGATAAAAAAAAATTCAAGACGAGAACAAAAAAGGGATGAATGTAAACATGCTGTGGAATTTTGTTGTTGCTGTTTCTTGCCCTTGCAACAAGGAAAATTGTTTTGTGTGTAAGTACGACGGAAGTAAAAGTGAATGACATGATATGAAAAGGATTTTGTCGAGTAGGAGGAGGTTACCCACTCAGGGAGATGTAAGAAATATGAATAAGTTAGCTGCTTAAACCATTAACCAGATTAACTTAATTATTGGCGTTGATAAAATTACACATATAAAAATAGTCTGATATTCCACTCTCTACAGTCAACTCGAACACATTTGCAACGGGATTTAATGCATATTTTTAGGATCTCAAAATGATGTTGATAAATGTTGTTGGTATGGGCATTTCCACAAAAAAATGGTATATCCAAACTGCGTAGTTAAATTTATAAATACTACAAAATTTAAACATGCTGAGTTGAGTTAAACTTACACATGAGGATGAATGTGGACGAATTTTTCTATGTTCATTTAGGGGTTTTGGAAAAAATGCACAAAAAATAATTTTAATACCTTAATTAATTTATTAATTCTGTTGTAAAATAAAGAAAATTTTGGTTAATAAAATACCTCATCACATCAGTGCCATTACATAAGGTATAAAAACAACAAATCCATTATTTTTCTTATGGCTAGTTTTAGTTATCCGTATCTCGCGTTACGTAAGTGCGATCGAGTCAGGCCAGATGGCGTTTATAAATTGAAATTTTATGCTAAAAATGTAATTCAGACCAATTTTTGACCAAAATTGCCTGAGCTGGCGTCGAATATAGACATTAGCAAAGAGAAAATACGCCATATTTTACCGAAAATATACTCTCCTGATGATGTAACAGTCATTCACATACAATTTTCGAAAATATTGATAGAATAATGAAAATCGCCAAGTTCAGCCGTCATGTAAACACTGCACAACAAAACCGGTTTTCGAATGATTCGAATTAGTTTAGATAACAAACTCGATGTATGGCTGATATATTATATGTGAAAAGGTGGCTTTTTTAACACGCCAACTTATTTTACCGCAAGTCGATATATCGTTCACCACCTTACAGACTTCAGGCATTCCAGGAGCTTCAAAACGGCATAGTAGTAACAAATTAAACAAACATTTTCAAATTCTACTAACCACTTATTAACTAATTAAAAACAATACATCGTAGAGATAGATAGATATGAGAAACTGTCTAAATGTGGAGGTGTTAATTACAAAAGTACTGAACATGCATTTCAGTTTATATTTTATCGGGGAGAACAACCTAAGCCCGATTTATATGTATGAAAGGAAAACTTTTTAATCAGGCCTGATGAACTACTACATCGTCCGCGACACTGTCGCCCCCAATCCATGTTGGAGGGTGTAAAAGCTGAAATCTGGCCTAACTTTTGAAGCATGGTCAACTTTGGCCATTCATTTATACATACATACATAAAAGGAACAAAATTTACTTTGTTGGAAGCTGTAGAACGCCCTTTTGAGAAATCTGCACTTATGTTATTTGGCATTACAAAATAACGTTTTAATATATATTTCTAGGAAACAATTTCGCACACGTGTAAACCGATTACAAAATTTTCTTGTCACAAAAATGTCACTAAAAAAAAGAACAAATAACTATTTTCTACGAAATGTAAAACCGACCATGGGGTGGGTGTTAAAGGTAAATGTGGAGGGAGGATAAAACATTCATTCATTTCTATTGACTGCATACCCAACATTTTTCCGGCAAACCGTTCAAGCAATGGCGACGCCCTAAAATAGGCAACACAAAATTCCGAAGAATTTTAAAGAGCAACATAAAACATTCCACAGAAGAATTTATGAAGAAGAACAGCATTACATTGCGACTCACATTCATACAGGCGAGCTTACATACATAGGTACTCTCGTACGTGTATGTATGTGTGTGTGTGGTATATTAAAATAATTGATTTCTGACAGAAACAAGAAACGAAATGTCATAACACTGCCCGACAACACAGCGTCAAAATTATGAAGTGAGTTGCCGAACAGAAGGAAATTTGTGTTCTGTCTCCTTGTTAGTTTGTATGGCGGGGGGGATCAATCGCCAAGCATTTTTGCTTGGCAATAGAAAACACCGAATCGCACTGACCTTGAATCCTGGCCAAACATCGCATTCGCAAACCGGTTGAGGGGGGTAATGGTGAAATTTCATTCATAAATATGCAAGGGCATGCGCCCCAGAGAATTTCGCGCAATTTCGAAATTAAAGTTCGAATTATACATTACCCCTAATTTTGACTGTTACTCTCATTTTCACTCCCTATCTCTCTCTCCCTTTCGCTCTCTCTCTCTCTCTCCCTTTGGTCGTGTTTAGAGAAATATGAATACTCAAGGCCATAGTAAAGCGCAATACATAGTTAAAAATTCATTCATAAAACCTATCTGCTGGCATACACAATCCAGGCAGATACCAACCCCTAACGCATAGCATTCTTGGAATTTCATTCATGGTATCGAACGAACTGGAGCCATTTCATGTTTAGAGGCTTGTGAGTGAATTGTAAAGTAAAACTATTTCAGTTCATATTATCGCTTGTTCTAGCTTATACACACCCATTACAATTTCCGCTACGCTTACACATGCACTCGGTTAGACTTTCACACCGACACCTACTCAACGTTGACATCTTAATGTTACTGCCTGCCTTTCTCTTGTTTTTCTGTGTATTCAAAATTGTTTCCGTTTCCGGTTTGGTGATTCCTTTTCTTGGTAACAAGCTAAAATGCACATAATCGATGGCGCCAAATTGTTATCCGTAAATGGCGACTCCACACCCATCCTTTTAGCTTCTCTATACCCAACCCATGAAATCTGTGTATTTACCTTTCTCTTTTGCATTGTGTGCTTGAAATGTCAAGGCCATTTCAAGTTTTTTTTTTATTCATCTTTCATCGTTTTTATGAATGAAACTCAAATTGTTGGCAACTTTTTAGCTGTCTGATGCATTCAAAAGTGGAAATACGAATGAGTGTGTTCGTTTAAGACTGTCCCAGGTCACTTGGAGTAGATAGACATTTTATATTGCAGTATAATTTCTAATTAATTTATGATTCATATTTACCTTTCTGGGAATTGGACAACAGCAAGGGAAGTTGGTGTACTAAAGCCTTAACTACGAAGGAATCAAGTAGCACAGTGGGACGTAATTGGAGAAAATCTTTACCTTTTAACTTTAATGCATATGAAATATACCCAGAGTGATTCAATTTAGCTCCAATATGCGCCGCTTTGCTTGATAACTTGTTGCCATTTAAGGGTAATTTCATTATGCTTCTCTCATAGGAAGCCTCGTCTCTATTGGCAAGGAAATAGAACAGACGATTTTCCACAAGCTAGAGACGAATTTTTTGCCAGCTAAATCATTCGCCATAGACAGGGACAAAGGATAATCACTTGGTGTCAGATCAAGACTGCAAGGTGGATGCATTCGAACCTCCCTATCAAGCTCCAGGATCTATTGGCAATTCGTTATTGATGTGGTGGTCCCGGTATCTTCCTTATGAAATACAATTCCCCCTTTTGGCTGAAGCGCTCACAGTGAATGGTTAGCTGCCATTTCCATCAAACACAGAACAAAATCTTCTTGACCGTTAATACTGGCTTGACCACCGTTTGTGCCGGCTCACCGCTATTCAACCAAAACCGTTTTCCCTTGACGTTGTTATAAGCGAGCCACTTTTGATTACCAGTCACCATTTGCTTCGGAACTGGATCGATATTATTGCAATTAAGCAACAGTTCACAAATTGAAACTTGATTCATGGGGTCCATCGAGGTTCTTTTCTTTTAGAACAAACGGTTTTTCACAAGCTTCTCTAGAGGCAAACTTTTCACCAGTTAAATCATTCGCCATACACAGACATGAAGGATAATCACTTTTTGTCAGGTCCAGACTACAAGGTGGATGCATTCGAATCTCCCTATCAAGCTCCCGGATCTTCTGGTGTATTGTTACCGATATGATTGTCCCAGTATCGTCCTTATAAAACGCAATTCCGCCCTTTTGGCTGAAGCTGATTGTTTTCTTCAGACGTAAACGATTCGCAAATTGAAATCTGAAGTTTTTTTTTTCATTAACTCGTGTGGCGCCCATACATCGAGGTTCTTTCAAATGGTTCCAAACGGGTTTTTGTGAAATATTTAGTTTATAGGCAATCGAAACAGTGTTTACATTTTATCCATATTTTCGACAATTGACCTTCCAGAACGTGGTGCATCATTGACAAAATCGTCGTAACTTAATTGACGAAAGCAATACTGCGCACGATTGCCTGTTCCAATACCAGGACTACAAATACTATTGGAATAAAGACTTTAAAATATGGAGTATTTTCTCTTTAGACACACAAAACTATCTGAGGAGCTTTCTGAGTTCGAAATCTTATCTTTCTAACGCCACCTAACGTAATCCGATCGCACTTATACAATTCAAGATACTAAAGCCATCCATTTTGAAAATGATGGGTTTCTTTTTAATATATCTTATACATAGTAGTATAGTTCAAAATGTGCTAAGTATACCTTCGGAATTGTTAGACTTTTGGAATCTTAACACGAAATCCTGAAATTTCTCTGTTCTATCAGTCCGTCTGATCGAGTAACTAGCTGGTTAGAGGACTGATAGATGTGAGAACTCCATTAAACCTCTACCAACCACAATGAAAATTTGCCAATGGTGATATTTTTTCAACACTATTAAAATCCTTATTTATTGATTTGGAAATAACCAAAATCACATGCAAGTAGTTCATGCCTTCTAGTAATGCCTTCGAATATGAGGATAACTAAATTTTGAAAGCTTGTAGTCTTAGTAACCTAAACAACCACCTAATATTCATGCGTCGTAAAAGTTAACTTTATTGCAATCCAGCATTAGGATCAAATATGATGGCCTGATAAACAACTCAGCAGCATGAAAGAAAATTAAGAAATTTAACCTACCATATGTTGATGATCACCGCAATCTATTGAGATTTCTGGCGTGATCTATCCGATCAGATGTTCATAACAAATACACAGCTAACATCACCAGCATCTAGAAAATGCCGTGAAAAAGACAAGGATGTATTCAAGATGAAACTGTGTCGTTTACAACAGCTGGCCTGGATTCAAATGTGGATTTACAGTGAGTAACAGACGTAGGTGTTTTGTATCGCGATAAGCCACCGTATAGCCTTAAACCACATCAAAACGAAGTTATATTTTACGGAACGGAAGGAAAAGGCAATGAGATCTAGAAGATGACGATGAATGTCTAGAAGAACCACACGACCAAAGTATGTTTTGATAAGAACCTATCGATTTGCCACGCCCCTTCTGGTACTCCGCTCACTTTTGCACCTACCCAAAGGAAAGATATATGCAAATCAGTTCAACTCAGTAAAATTTTCGTCCTGGTAATTATCACAATGTAATGATGGCCTTACAGAGCTCACAGGATTAAATATTACACAGACAGTTTATACTGTATAATTCGTTCTGCTAAAGGCAGTACGATGTAGAATGCTGGAAAATATGCGGGAAATCATGTAATTAGTAAAAATTCCATATTTAAAGGAATTAATCATTAAACGTATTATACATTCATTCAGTTATTCATTTATTCAAACTTGCTAGTAAAGATTCTATATTATCCCACTGTTTTCCTATTGAGATTTCGTAGCAAAACATGCAGTCAATGTAAATATTTCTGATATTTCTCTGGCCACAATTAGCGTTGATAGAGCCTCAGTAAGCTTTCATTTACTTTCAATTCGAGGCGGTGATGGACAGTCTGCCTGTCTGTGCCATAAACAGTTTATTATGAGGCGCCCACACATTACACGTAGTTCCGGGTAAGCGGATATAATTTTACTGCTAATTCCCATTATTGTGAAATACACAGGAGTATACAAGAGCTATTAAATATTAATTGGGTGGTTAGTTTAAATTGACACACACTCCCACACAAACACAAGTAATTTCCTATTTACTTGATATCACATTTTTCCCCCCATTCATTCCTAATTTTCTTTGTGAAATTTAGCCATTACCATTTTATTGAATTCTTATGAATGGCAAAAGTTCTTAGACGATAAGACAGTTTGTTAAGGAGATGGATTTTATTCAGATAAGGTGTGAAAGTTAAGGCGTCATTTCCATTATTTTGTTGATTGCAAGTAAATAAATTGTAGTGTTAACAGAAAGTTTGTATTAGATTTACCTAAAGTTAAATGTATGGGGTTTTTATGGCGCCTCCGCCATTAATATTGATATTGAGGAAGGGGTGACGACGCCATTACTTTCAGGAAGTATTTTTAAATTATATTTACATCCTTTTGAACTACTTTTACTGAAATTTCTTAACTTAAATTCTGAAATTAGTTGGCGTCATTTTCATTAGCAATCTATTGTTCCAATTGTTTAAAAACTAACGATCTTAATTGCCGGTTTATAATTATTATTTAGTAGCTTCAGGTAGCCGTTTACACAGACAAGTTGTTCCATTCATTTGTTTAAATTTATTGACGTTTGCTTTATGCCTGCACCCGAAATGAATGACAGTATTGGGGGTACATTGAAATCATAACTTATGAATTTACCTACAGATAAAAAATATCACAATGTGAGGTTGGATATGCGAAAACACCATAATAAAGGGTGTCCCAACAAGAATGCTAGATTTAAATTTGGCGCCATTCGTCATTGTTTGACATTTGAACAATTGTTATTGTTTGCTAGTGGAAGGTACGAACTTAGTAAAAATGGAGCGCTACACGAATGAACAAAGCATTCTCATTGTGAAATTGTTTTATCAAAATGGTGAAAGTTTTGCGGCTACAGTTCGCAAATTGCGATGAATTTGGGGTCACAATAATGCTCCAAAAGAGTCAACTGCAAAGAGGTTAATGGATAAATTTGCCAAAACTGGGTCTGTTAGTGATGTAAAGACAACAACGCGCCTTCGACCAGGTCGATCGACCAAAAATGTATCTCAAACTCCATCCACTTCAATTCGACACCGAGCTCAGCAAATTGGTGTCTCCAAATCCACTATGCAACGAATTTTGTCCAATTTGCGTCTTCATGCATACAAAGTTCAATTGACTCAGGAACTGAAGCCAGCTGACCATGGACAGCGAAGGGAGTTCGTTAATTGGGTATTGGAGAGACAACATGAAAATGCTGATTTTGCCGATAAAATCATCTTCAGTGATGAGGCCCATTTCCATCTTGATGGCTTCGTCAATAGGCAGAATTGTCGCATTTGGGGTGAGGAAAATCCTCGAGTGATTCACGAGAAGCAAATGCATCCTCAACGTGTCACTGTGTGGTGTGGATTTTGGGCTGGAGGAATCATTGGACCTTTTTTATGAAAATAAGGCATGTCAAGCGCAAACAGTCAGTTTTTCGTGCCTAGAATTGAAGAACTGAATGTGGAGAGCATGTGGTTTCAACATGACGGCGCCACATGTCATACAGCCAGAGAAACAATTCAATTGCTGCATCAGTCATTTCCCAGTCGTACTATTTCGCGTTTTGAAAACCAGAATTGGCCGCCTAGATCGTACGATTTAACACCATTAGACTTCTTTCTTTGGGGTTTTTTGAAGTCGATGGTTTACGCGAATAAGTCGACGACGACTCAAGTCTTAAAAGAGAAAATTGGACGCTGCATTAATGAAATACCGCAGCATTTATGCAAAACGGTCATTGAAAATTTCATTAAAAGATCGGGTGCCAGCAAAGCCGCGGCGGCCATCTGCCCAAAGTGTTGTTCCATACGTAACCTCATTCTGTCTACTTTACGTATAGTAAAATTTCACGACTTTTTTTTAAATATCTGTGTTTTATTTAAAATTTAAATCTTGCGTTCTTGTTGGGACACCTTTTATGTAATCAAGCATCACACACTTTTTGGGCAAAAATGTAGAATTTTGAACCGGCCCAGTACAGAAATTTCAGCCAGGTGAACATTTTTTTGTTCATTATATATTTATTGTATCTTTAGAATTAATTGAACTAACGTTAAGTTCTCGTATTTTAAACTAATAACTAATAATAGATCCAAAGCTGTATCAAAAATTTATGTTCTACTGTTACTGCTGTTATCTGTAATCCTGTTATCCTTCTAGTATTCGGCTAAGAAAAATCGTAGCCCTCCTCCACAATCGCATGTATCCTCTGTCATTTAATATGTTGCGATGTTTTTGGATGAAAAACGAGTTTATGTTTTATACTCTCCATCAAAATATCATGTAGGGGAAAAAATTTTAATTTTTAAACCCCAAAATTTAATTTAAAATTTTTCTCATACTTTTTTTCTCTACTTTGTAGATGAACAAAAATAAAATTTAATCAAATCATAATTCGGTATATAAAATGTAATATTTGCGCACTTTCCATAATTTATGGTGATTTTTTAATCGTAGTTTTTTTTTTAAAAACCGAATAAAATATTAAAATTTGCATCATATATTAAAAATTTTTATTGGAATCGATAAATTGGTCTTTGCCATTTAATTTTTAAAGATAATTTCATGTAAATGTTGTCCGCGGCTCCGTCTCAAAATGTCCATTCGGAAGGTCCAATTTTTCGTCCCTTTTTTGAGCATTTCGGTCTGTATTCCACGAATAACGCGTGTTATGTTATCCTGTAAGGCTTCAATAGTGTCCCGGTTTGCCCACATAGGCTAACGACTTGACGTAACCTCACAAGACATAATCAAGAGGCGTTAAATCGCAAGATCTTGGGGGCCAACTCACAGGGTCAAATCGAGAGATAAGCTGCTCACCAAATTCATCCCTCAACATATCCATTGTTTGACAAGCAGTGCGGCATGTTGCACCGTCCTGATGAAACCACATGTCAACCAATATCAACTCAGCCAATTGAGGCAAAAAAAAAGTTCCTTCTGGTTGAGTAACACATGCCCAATCGCTGAGAACGGCGACGACATTTCACGATCGTCATTAACACTGGTCGCTACGGCTGCAATATTTTCTTCGGTATGCACTCTACGCATGCGTGTCGATGGTTTTATGTCCAACAAAGTAAATTTGGTGCGAAATTTGGAAATAACAGCACGAATTGTCGATTCAGCAGATCGATTATGACGACCATAAAATGGTCGCATCAAACGATGCACATTTGTCACAGAGCACGAATTTTGATAATAAATTAAAACGATTTGCAATCGTTGCTCGTTTGTTAGTCTTTCAATGATGAAATGGCAGAGTATACTGTACACTTTTCACTGGGACAGATGACGTTTGGGCGCCATTACCAACCAGTGCTGCCAACCAGAAAAACTTAAATCTTAAAAAATCACCCGTATAACTTTTTTTTTCTTTTTATCCTTAGGTGGTGAGAGTCGGGAAATTTGTTTTTGGATTTCAACAGATGACGTTTGAACGCCATTACCAACCAGTGCTGCCAACCAGATAAACTTAAATCTTAAAAAATCACCCTATTTTATAAAAACGTTTGAAAAATTTATCATAATTAGCAATACATTCATTCATAAATCCAGAAATTTTCAAACAATTACAATTGATATGTTGATCAATGTATATTATTTTATATTTGTTTTCCGATATTAATTATTAAGCTATTTTGCTACATAAATCAACAAATTCGCCTACGGCTTGACAAAAACAAAAATTCAACAGAAGTCCTATGCGAACAAAAAAGTAATCCTTTTAAATCCCAACGTTATCATAGTCAAAGCTATCACAATTATAATTCAATTAAAACTACAATATAGTTGTGCACTTTGTGTGCATGTAAATATTTTTCATGCAACAAAACTATAACAATACCTTGCTAGCAGCCGCCAAAGAATAGAACAATTAATATTACATCTGTACACCACCAACACATTTGCAGGATCGTGCTGTCGCATAGAGAGCAGCATCTATGCCTACGCACATTTACGTGATATGCATGTGCATAGTTGAGTTGTGTCTGTGTGTGAGAGAGAAAGTGACAAATGGCAGCAAAAGGTGGAAAACGGATATAGCTGTATTCATTGCAAATTCCCGGAACTGTAGCAGTATCAATTTCTAATTTACCACAGCCTTTTATCTGGCTTTGAATGGTCGCTAATGGTCGCAATTGTTTAATATTATGCGAGTACATGCAAAGGACAACTTGAAGTGGCATATTTGAATCAGTGTGTGGCATGCTACACCTATGCATTGACTTAAGCAGTAACCATACAGCAATTGAACTGTTTAGCTTCCCCTATAGGAAGTCCCACAACTAGCCCACCTGATGATGATGATGATAGATGGCGCCTGTTGATTCAAAAAAATTATTTTGGTGAAAAGAGGCAACCTTACAAAACATATGTTTTAAGTTTCAAGGCGTCACGTTATTTAGTATTTTTATTTGATCCATCAAAAGTCAACGATCTCAGTGTTAATATCAAAAGTGTTTATCTCATTAGGGAGGTGTATTTATAGACCCCCCCCATATAAACTACTACTTTTTGAGATGTTGACATTCGCTCTTGTAATATAAATATGCTGTGGGTTGTAGATATGCTATCATGTCAACTTAATAAATCAAAAAAGATGACAAAAGAGAAAGCTCATTAGGATAAATGTTAAACAATGACATACATTTTGCTCACTTTCAACTCATTGTATTTATTTTTCTACATTTCATAAAACTACTTTATTACCGATCGTAAAAAACAAACTAATTTATAACATTAATGTTGCATGTTTGCTTGTTTAATGAGAATTTCGAAAAGAATTATGGATATGTAATAGTAGAAATTAAAAATTTTTTTTAAGAGTCTGAATTACCTATAGGCTTAGGGTGTTTCGAAGTTTTACGTAAAATTAAAATGCTTAAGCCAATTTATGTAATATAACCTGGCAAATGCTTTTCTATGTACGTAATTTCGAGTATTTATACAGGGTGGACCATAAGGGTGTTGGCGGTTTAAATATTCAATTAAAAAAAAAAACTACGAAACATAAAAAAAATATATTTGTATTTTTAAAAAGTAGAAGCATGGGAATTTTTAAGACTTAAAAATAATGTTGTCCAAATGGCTTCCCTCGGCTGCTTGACACTCTTGGAACCGAAGTCGCAAATTTTGGAAAACTCGTTGAAAAGTTGTTCTCGGTATTTTGTTACTTTCCTGAATAATGTTCCTCTTCAACTGCTCTAAATTGGTCGGATTATTCTCGTAGACTACCGATTTGAGGTAGCCCCATAGAAAATAATCGCATGGAGTGAGATCGGGGCTACGTGGGGGCCATTCAATATCCCCCCTTTTCGGAATGAGTTTTTCAGGAAAAATATTTTTCAGCAGCTGTATAAGGATATATGAAACAGAAACAAAATTCATTACAATTCCGATTAGATTGTCGGATTTAGAATAAAAACTTTGTATATTTTTGATTCAGATTACAGAAACTGAAAAAAAAATGTTAACTATTTTCGAATTTAATTTCGTTTCCGGTGATGATCTCTATTAACAATTGTAGATCATTCCAAAGCTTGGTGTTAGGTGGGTAGCAAAGTTCTCGCTATTTTTTTTTATAAAAATGAAGCTTTATTATCAAAACATGTTTACAAGTGATTCATTGAAAGTATTGCCCATCGCTAGCTACTACTTTTGTCCCATCTTTCTGGCGTAGCTCGAATTCCGTCGTGGTAAAACTGTTCATCTTTTAAGGCTATCCACGACTCTAGCCATTCTTTGATGTCGTATAAGTGGAACTGCTGGTCAGCCAGACTGTGTGCCATCGAACGAAAAAAGTGATATTCGGTCAGGCGCAACATCTGGAGAATATATCGGATGAGGTAAGACTTTCCATTTCTGCGTTTCCAATTAGGTTTTCACCGGCTTAGCCACGTGAGGCCTAGCGTTATCATGCTGAGCAATCACTGTTTCGTGCCTCTCCGCGTTTCTAGCGCAGAGTTCGAATCAATCGCATTAATTGAAATCCACACCAATTCCCAGTGATGGGTTCGCTTGCTTTCATAGGCTCGCAGTAAATAACACCGACCAAATACAGAGCATAACCTTCGTAGCGTGTATATTCAGTCGAGTCGACGACGTAGAAGCATGACCGGGCCCATGGCTTTCTTTTCTTTGGATTGCTATAATGAATTTAGTTTTCATCACCCGTTACAATACAATGCGATGAAGAAACCCCTTCCTTTTTTGTCTCTGAAACAGTTTTTCACAGCCCAAAAAAGACGCTCAACGTCCCTTGGCTTTAACTTTTAAGGAACCCAAATGCCTTGCTTTTGAATCATTCTCAACACATATTGCGTGCGATTGGAAATATCTTGGCGGGTAATTCCTAATACTGAAGCAAGCTCTACCTGCGTTTGACACGAATCCCCATCGCACAATGCCGTCAATTCAGTGTCCTGGAAGGCTTTTGGTCTTACTTCACGCGAACGGTCATTAACATCAAAATCACCGTCTTTGAAGTGACGGAGCCAATCTCAACACGTTGTTCCACTTAAAACAGCATCTCTGTAAACGTTTTGAAGCTCTCCATGAGCTTGAGCCGCCATTTTCTTCGATTGAAAGAAGAAAATCAATACTTTCCGCATATGACGATTATTTGGCACAAAATCATACATACATATTCGCACAACCAAAAGAATATGAGGTCAAAGGATATGTCCATATGTCTAAACTTGGTTCATAACGTTTAGGTTATGGCAAAATCAACTAGCACTTACAGCTGACGCCATCTATTGGCAAACAGCGGGAACTTAGTTGCGCATCAACTAGCACTTACAGCTGACGCCATCTATTGGCAAACAGCGGGAACTTAGTTGCGCACCTAATAAAATTTCAAAAATCTATTCAGTCGCTCATCTGTGGTAATTCCTGTATAAATTGGCTAATGCAACCAATACAGCCCCAGATTCTTATCTTTCTTTCAATTATACTAAATTCAGTATAACTTAGCCAGCTTCAAGCATTTAGTAAACTTACTTTTGTGCATAAAAATGGAAAATGCGTTACCTCGCCTCTTCATAAACTATACATAGAAATTTGCCAATTATGTAAAAATCACAATTCCCTCTAGAATTTCTAGAATTTTTTTTCCTTTGTTGTGCTTTGCTATCAGTGTATTTTTCTCCAAGAACCAAGCTATGAGACCAACCAAGCCAATGACAAAGGACGGTGGGAAAAAGTTGTATCTTTTTGTCATAGATCCACTGCCGTAGCAATAAATACTCTCTGTGGGGTGGCTAAATTAATTCATTCATTCTGGTGGGACTAAATTCATTTAATGCACCTAATCTGAAAACCCTCAGGAGTGCTAAAAAAAGTTTTGGTGGGTGCTAAACACCCCAGCACCCTCCTTGCTACGCCTATGCATAGGTCTCAACTGAAGAAATAAAAATAAAAATAAAAATAAATAGACACCAACTCATTTTAAAGTGAAAAATTGTCTACTATTTCTGTTTCCTTGTTCCAAGAAGTGTACCATTTAAGTCTTCTTAACCAAACAACCAAATAGTAAATAGTGAATAGAAGGCGTTTCAGTGTTTTGCTTCCAACTAACATTTAATATGGTAATTTATATCGAATTTTCAAAACGCCGTTACGTGCGTGAGTGTGAGAGAATGCACACACATGCAACAGCTATCTATTGCAGTGTGTGTGTGCGTGCCATTTGCCGCAATTTTATGAATGAATTTATTTCTGCACGTGGGTTTACACGCCACGCCGTTCACATTCACTTTCACATGCATGGATACATTTACTCGTACATTTAGAAAAGTGAAAGTGCACTCACATTCAACCACATGCACACACAATCTCTTCCTTCCAGTCAATGGCAATACTTTGCAGTGGTTTTATTTCGCCCGAAACTATAAATCGTAGGGTTTTATACAAGATTTTGGTTCTGTCTTTTGGTATCAGTTGTGAGAATGTATGAGCGTGTGGGTGCCAAGCACTTCAATGTGGGTGAGTCCCACTACCATTATCTTTTTAGTTTTTTTTTCGAGCGTCCATATCCTTATTGCCGCGTTTATTTTATCCAGACATCGTAAACACCCACTGATCAGCTCAATTGTTTGAGTCAGCCTTAAAAACGAACACAAATCACAGGCATTAAAGATACAGGGTGACTCACGAATCATACTACTGTCAGCTGTCAATGGAGGCCGTTAAATGAGTTTTTTTCACCCAGAGCTGTGCCGAAAACGTATCCGTTGCAACAGCATTTGGTTCCAGGAAGATGAATTGCACACATAGATAGACCGGTTATGGCGGAGCTCCAACGAAAATTCCCAAACAAATTAATATCCAGAAACTCCCCTATTTTATGGGGTTATGCCAAACAGGAGATGTACAAAACGAAACCTAAGAATTTAACTAAACTGAAGCAGTTCATTAAAAAAAAAATAATTTTCTGGAGGGTGTCATTTACCGTCTATCATCTTCAAAACCAATTAGTTATATAAAATAAAATTTAATTTTCTGTAGAATAAAAAATATGAGTAAAATACAGTAATTAAAAAACAAAAGTTTTTTTGTATGGTGTTGCTATTGGTACGACACCCTGTATTAAGGCTAATTCGACGCAATTTTGAGTGCAAAGAGCTCTCAACACTCATAGATGTGTTTTTTAATTTTCTGTAGAATAAAAAATATGAATAAAATATATTAATTAAAAAACAAACGTTATTTGAATTTCGTATGGTGTTGCTATTGGTGCGACACCCTATGTTAAGGCTTATTCGACTCAATTTTGTGTTCAAAAAGCTCTCAACACTCATACATGTTAGGTTTTTATACTAACCCCTCCCGGAATTATCTATCGAGAAAGTTGTACTTCAGACGAAAATAAAAATTTTTTCCAAATCATGATAAATTTGTAAATTTGTTTTTTTTTTATAATAGCAAATTATCCATTCGTTTTATGAGCAAGGCAGACGATAGTTTGGCATTCGATGAGTAGGATCTCCTTTACAGCATGAGTTTGAGAAGTTCCTTTGTAACGATAAATTCGAACGTCAACTTATGAAACTTTTACTTTTCCAAAATTTTCAGCATAGAACATTCAAAACGATATACGAACGAATCTAGTCTATAAACGAAAGCTTTGGGAATAGAGTTTTTACGAAACGTATGAACGTTTTCGTCAACTATGAAAGTTTTCTACAACAAACATTGCCATTATGCATTTTTTTATATTGGTTTGCCGCCGAAGCAGTTTTATGGTAACTCTGCTCAATAAAAAATCTGTTTGAATTATAAAAACGAAAACAAAAAGTTGTTCGTTTGCTTGACGAACAAACTGTGTGATTCATTTTATGGAAACAGAGTGTATGACTTACTGAACAAATTATAGAAATTATAGAAAAGCCATTTGATTTTTGCCAAATCGTCTAAATCGTATGTAAAGAAACCTGAGGGCGTCGTAATGCCGACCATTATCAGTTCTCGCCTACCGCCGATGAATGTACTGTACCCTGACATTACATCAAAAACCGCAATTCAGCTGCAACTTCCCTGCATGGCTCCAATCGATGGGTTTGACCAATGGCTTGGGGATCTGAAAGCCCAGTAAATAAATTTACCGCCTGATCAGTTGGCAGTCTCAAGCAGCCTATAATGGAAACCGAAATCTGTGGTAGAAATTGTAGAGTACTGGAAAGTGGAGCAGCATCTTGGTGCTGCAAACCCATGGAATAGTGCATGTGATAGATGGCATACTTAAATTGATCTCTTCTGACTGGAAGTGAATGACGACAATGGCGATAGTTTGCTTCCAAAAATTTACTTGACCATTCCTGAGGGACTTTAATCATCGCCTTGTAATGTGCTCAGTGATAGTAACACACCGTGGTTAAATCCGTTATAATGACATTCATATAAAACCACCATTTACTCACCACATTAAGCCATAATTTTTGGGTTTGCCGAAGCAAAAGGAGACTATTTGTTTTGAAAGGCTTGAACGGGCTTGAAAATCCTATACAGTATATTGTTTTTCTGTACCTTCATCCGGAGGAATGAAGATATATATCATTTGATCCTATCCTAGAATCCTAGAAGGAAGTACTAAAAGTGCTAAGTGTCCTTTTACAAAACTTGTTACATGACTTTTTAACTTGCAACTATTAAGCGAGTTAAGTTAGGAGTAAATACTTCTTCCAAATGATCTGCAAATTCTTTCACTTTTTCATTGCTACCCCTTGCCCATCCGGCGTATTGGAAACTCTTGGATTATATTACGCTGTAGTTGCCTTGTGGCCTTGTACAGGTTCTTTGTGTGGCTTTTAGATGGGATATGTGGCAGGCTTCGGAGGTTTCTCTATCTTCATCCGGAGTTAACCTTACTTTTGAATTGCACTGGTCGAGACGAGCTTTGAGTGAGGGAGATTTGTACTTCTACCATCGTCTTCTCGCTTCTCTTTTCTCATTGATTAGGGATTCAATATGACATGAGAAGTCATATTTTGTTTTAGCATAGACCTTGTGCGGTGTTACCAAGTTTGCTGCAGTTGTCATTGTAGGAGTAAGTGCGTTGATGGCAGACTGAATTTCATCTGGTGTTTTGAGACAAAACTTTTGGCACAAATGTGAGCTTATGTACGTACATCTTATATCCCATCCAATTTGTCTGCCTATTTGGGAAATGGTAAGAGATTTCAGTATTCAAGGGAATGTTGAAAACTGTGGGAGAGTGCTCTGATGAGAGGTTGAGGGAGTGACGATGATGGGTTCTCTTCTTATATTCTTCATAACTGAGATCGGGGATTTTATTGAGATCTGTGGGCCAGTATGTTGATTCACCTCCAGACAAAACTTTCAGACCTGACCTCGATATAGCATTCAGCAATTGTCTGCCCCTGGGGTTGACGAGTCTAGACCTCCCGAAGGCATGTTTAGCGTTGTAGTCTCCGGCTACTATAAACTTGTCACCAAGAGTAGAAAAGCAGTCAGCTTAAGTCAGTTGAGCTGATTGAAATGTACTGATTTAGTTCCATACACATAGATCTATGATTCGTCGCCTGCTGAAGGCATTATGATCGATGTTTTCGTCATTTTTTTAAATTAATCGACACAAACTATGCGGTGTTCAAGGTGAAGAAGCTATGTTGAAATCTAAGTGTCAATAAGATTTATCAATCGATTGAAAGTCATTCTTGGCAATAGCGCATCGTATGCCGTACACATTAGAGACGGCGTTTTACTTTGAAATATTCAGCCTTACGTATGACTCTCGGTCCGAAAGACCTATTTTGCGTATGCTCATACACGACTCTTCACTCGAGCAATACATCGGTAAGAGTTGAGAGATGACATGCGTCTGCGAACCCTGACTTTTGTCATGTCCACCCATACGATTGCAGTAAACGGAAGATATTAATGGTAACACATTTATTTGGTCAATAAAATATGTTTATCCTTATCCGCAGCATCCTACGCAGACACACACATATTCATGTGGAAGTAGTGGGTCAGTCTCTATGATAATGAATATTTGTTGTTTGTCCTCTGCACGTACTCATTTACAGTTGTCAGTTTGTTATTAAAGATCAAAGGTCAATATGTTAAATGACATGCATGTATGCAATTAGTTGTTTAATCTCAGTGCCACGAGTTATTTAATAATTATTTTGTGCGGCAGAAAATTACTTGCAATTAATAGGTCATTTATCACGTTTTGCTTCGTCAAATTAGGGTGAAGCGAAATTATTTTTTCGAAAAAGTTTATCAAACAAACAATGTGATTTAGTTAGAATTCTTATTGATTATACCATCAATCGAAGGAATTTACATCTTTACATATCTTTTGATATGGCCAAAATTGTAACACGCAGAAGAAAGCATCTAAGGGAGGGAAGTGCCAAGTATGTGTTGCCCAAATGTCTGTTTGTCTGGGTGACTAGCTAGTAGACACGATAGCTGTCGTAAATCTTTATGTAGCTCCTTAGAATTTGGCACAAGGTATTATAAATGGGCTATATTTGCCCGACCCTTCTGAAAGCTCCCACCAACCTGTAATTCAATTCTTCCCTGTAACTGTTAATTTGTAGACTGCGTTGACCCGAATTTTTGACCACTGTTTTCATCTATAATTCTTAATAAATTTTGAAAAATCAGGCCGCTTTTGTTGCCTCCCATATAAATGACCGATTTAATCTAAATATTCTTAGGTTCATATCTTCTACCCCGTTACGCCGAAATCACTCAAATTTGGCATAAGTAAAAGATTTCCTAAGGTAGTTTTTAGTCACGATAATGGATCGTATTATCACGCTCCTGTATCCAGGTGACATATTTGGGGTTCTTTTGCATGGAAAGTGTCTTACCGTAGAATGGTAACATGGAAAAGTTGTTTTAAGCACCCTTATTAAATGCAAATGGGGTGGAAGTGCCTTCTGGAAACTTGTCTATATAGGAAAAATATCAAATCCTTCACCCAGCTTTCCCCATTCAAATTTATAGTAATTGTAGGTGTGGTTCTCTTTAATACAACATCCAAGCTTCTACAGTATCCTAGCATCACTTATTCTAAAATAAATTCCAACTTCATTTATCGTCCACCTCTGTATGAGCTTCTATGCGATATTGCAACACTTCTTCTCCATTATGATTCAAAGTGCACATAATGTGATAGAAACCAGGTCGTAAAAGATTTTGGAATTTCGACGAATCTATGGGATAATTCTTAATTTCATATTTCTCTTTGCTTACTGGACATGTATCAGGATCGGGAGCATTGCAATGTTCTTTTAAGCTATCATAGAAATACTTTTTGTATTGATTTTTCATGACATCACAAATACCCATATCAGCCTTATGAATCATCCTATTGAATTCGCCATCTGATTCTTTTGCATGTGAAATTTCAATGGTGAGCTAAAAGAAAAGAAATATTAAAAAAAATATATAAAAATTAAAGCAATTTCTTTAATCCACCCTCTCACAAACCTTATAATTATCATCCACATTCACCAGTTGTTCGACGATGCCATTAACTTTGACTTCATCCCCATCCTTGTCGAAAGTCAATTCGGTTTTTAGAATATGTTCTGCATCTTTAACTTTCTCTAGTTTATCCAAAACTATTTTCAATTTCTTTTTTTCCTCACCCACCGAGACGTGAACGATAGAAACCAATATTAAAAAATACCAGCTTAAAGCGAACGGACACTTTGGCTTCATCTCGCCTAAGAATAACTGAAATGATGGCGTTCACTTTATATTTTCATGCGGTTTAGAGCATGTTTTTATAGTTTTTTGCAAAGTTTGTGGACTCAACATTTTGCGCTAATCTGATGTGCCTGAACACCAAACGGAAATGTTTACAAAATTACGATAATTTTGTTAATGTGTAATGAAATTAATATTTGTTTTCGACCCAGCAATATATTTAAATATACATATTTGGATGTAGAATTAATGATATACATGCTCAGAACATTATATACAGTAGTGTGAACTTAACCATATGTATATAAACTTAGCAATGTATATACGAGGTGTGTTCAAAAAACAAGGTGACTTTTCATTTTTCTCAAAAAATATTTATTTATTCATCACTTTCTATTTTATCTCCTTCAGAGTAGTCCCCCTCAGATATGATACATTTGTGCCAGCATTTTTTCCAACCCTTGAAGCAGTTCTGATATACACTTTTTGGTATGTCCTTGAGCTCTCTCAGCAATTCGGTTTTCATCTCCTCAATCGTCGCAAAACGCCGTCCTTTCATGGGTCTCTTCAATCATGGGAACAGGAAAATGGCGCAGGGGGCCAAATCTGATGAATACGGTGGCTGAGGCATGACAACGGTATCGCTTTTGGGCAAATAATCTCTCACAAGCAAAGATGAGTGAGCAGGTGCATTATCATGAATTTTTTTCCACAATTCCAGGCGTTTTTTTCGTATTCCTTTGCGCAAACGGCGCATAACTTCAAGGTAATATTCTTTATTTACCATACAACCTTATGTTAAGAACTCCTGATGCACTACGCCATGGTAATCAAAGAGCAAAACCTTGACCAAAACCTTGACATTTGATCGAATTTGGCGTGATTTTTTTATCTGGGCTACTGGACTCTTCCATTGTGACGATTGGTCTTTGGTTTCGATGTCATAACCATATACACATGATTCGTTACCAGTTATGACTCTTTTAAGCAAATCTGGATCATCGTTAACGTCATTCAATAATTCCTAAACGATGCTCATGCGACGTTGTTTTTGGTCAAAATTCTGCAATTTTGGAACGAACTTCGCTGCCACATGCTTCACGCCCAAAATTTCCGAAAAGATTGCATGAAATGAGCCAACCGATATGCCGACATCCTCAGTAACTTCTTTAATTATGATTTGACGGTTCTCCATAACAATTTTCTTCGCTTTTTCAACATTTTCATCGGTTGTTGATGGTCTGGGGCTCCAGAGCGAGCGTCGTCATTCACATCTTCTCGACCTTCTGTGGAAACATTGTACCACTTGTAAACATTTTTTTTTTTTTTTGACTCAGAGTACTCCCACCATATGCCACTGTCAACATTTCAAGTATTTTTGAGCACTTAATTCCATTTTTTACACAAAATCTGATGCAATTTCTCTGATCAATTTTTTTTTGATAGCAGAAAATCACTGAACACGCAAAACATTTCTTATTTTTTTTTTTTTTTTATTACAAATTTATTATTATTTATTATTAAACTGTACAATACTGTAGAATAATAATATATATATTAATATAAGATTTAACAAGTTACGCCCCAGCGTCTAAAATAGACATTATAGAGGCAAGTTGGCAGTAAAATTCAATATCTTTTACAATTATTTTACAGAAAAATAAAAAAAAAAAATTATTAAAAATTTTTAAAATTAATTCAAATTTAGTATACAAACAAAAGTTTAAATAAGAATTCCTTCAACATTCTGCAATAAGTGATTTTTCAACAAATTTTTGAATGTTAGAATATTATTTGCGATTTTTAAATTTTGAGGTAAATTATTATACGCATGGCTACCCGAATACTCAATTCTCTGCTTCGTAATTTCAAGTCTACACTTTGCTACCCGTAAGTTACTACTATTTCTGGTACTGAACACTTGTTGGTTGATAGCAAAATGTATGGTGTGATGTCCTATATTGTGTAAGCATTTGAATACGTACATAAGAAGTTTCATTAGGTAAGTACCATGCACAGGTAAAATGCTTGGGAATATGCTTCTGTATAGCGAAAGTGTTGAATATGTTAAAGGCAGATTTGACACAGCTTTCAAGGCTTTGTTTTGAATTCTTTGTAAAGATTTCAGTTCTGTACTTTTTTTATACCCATATAAAACAACCATATAATTCAAAATACTTTGAATTAAAGTTTCGTATATTAAAAGTTTCACTGTTCAATTAAACTTATTTTTGAATTTATACAAAATACCTACTACTTGAGCTGATTTGTCTTTTAAATGTTTAATGTGTGTATCCCAGCACAGATTATTTTGTAGAAATATACCTAAATACTGGACACAATCGACTTCTTGGATAATGTTACCATTAATATGTATAGAAAAATGGTTGTTGTGATCACAATAAGGCTTAAATCGTATCAACTTTGTTTTTGTGGGATTTAGGACTAGTTTGTTTATTTGAACAAATTCATGTATCAAGGACGCGTCACGTTCAATATACGGTCTGGCAACTGTCTCGTGCTGGTAAGGGTATATAAGGCATAAGTCATCTGCGTACATAAATAGTTTTCCTGTCAATCCAAGGTTTCCTATATCATTAAGATATATTTTAAATTTATTTCAATATTTTAAATTTTAAATTTATATTTATGCCTCTCACAAACAAACTAAACATGCTATATGGATAAAACCGTCAACATATTTTCGAGACGAGTTTACCAACATAAAAAAGAAATAATAATAGAAAGTCGAATGTACGTAGCCCACAAAATTTGAAAATTCATCTTATTTTTTAAACACACTTCATATATTTTATACACATATATTTCGAATTCATAATCCCAATATCCATTAAAACAACCTAGGCCTCAATACTCAATGCAAGTGTCAGTAAGATCAAGTGGACAGCTTGTCATAGAAAAATTGTTGGTGTTATCAGCGCTCAAACCTACTATGTCACACTTCAGTATATAAATTTACTTTTATATGTTGTTTTCCAACACTGAAATCGGAACAGCTTAAATTTGTACGTCATAATATGTTTGTTACTATGTCTGTAAACTTGTGAAATGAAATCGAAGAAAAACTGCAAAATATTGCGTATTTTTCTTCTTGCTGATGTCCATTTATGATGAGCGATCAAAAAATGCAGAGTCAAGCAATCACAAAATTGTCTGAGTAGTTTCTTGAATACGAAGTCTTATCTTTCGAACTAAATGAAAGGGAATGGATTTTATATTGATAAATGTTTTATTTAATGTCGGCAATTATGTATGGAATACAATATCTAATAAATGTCCGCCCTTTTGAGCACATTTTTCATTACATTCTCACACATTTCACGCGGTATTTCATTAATTTCTTCACGAATATTTTGTTTCAGTTGCTCAAGCGTTTCTGGTTTGTTTGCATAAACCTTGCTTCTTAGATATCCCCGCAAAAAGAAGTTCGGAGCAGTCAAATCAGGCGACCGTGAAAGCCAGTCAACATCACCAGTTCTTGAAATAACTTGTTGTGGAAAGGGGTCTCGCAGTAATCCTGGCTGTATGCGATGTGGCACCGTCTTGATTCCACATGTTAATCAAGCCCAAAGCATGCAGTTATGGCGTTAAAAAGTTTTCAATCATATCACGATATCGCTTCCCGTTGACAGTTACCGTTACGCCGCTTTCAGTTTCAAAAAAGTAAGGTCCAATGATTCCTCCTGACCAAATTGCACACCTGACTGTCACTTTTAATGAATGCAAAGGTAACTAATGAATAATTTGAGAATTTTCCATTGCATAGAACCGACTATTCTGTTTATTCACATATCCATTCAAATGAAAATGGGGCACACATTTTCATTCATTATGATTTTTTCATGAAAATCGGGGTTGTCGTGGGCGAGCTGTAACATCCTATTAACATACATATGTATGGCGGCGTAAATGGTCTTGTGGAAGAAGCTTTTGTGTCAACTGAATCTTAAATGAAAACAAATGCAAATCCTTGTGCAAAATTGTGGCCAAAGTTGTTCTTTGAAGACCAAGCTCCTGAGCACGGCGTCGAATTGAGGTTGATGAATTGTTTTGAACACTTTCTTGAGCAGCAGTAATGTTTTGACCCGATCTTGCACTATGTTGTGGTCTATGCTTGGCCCTATCAGCTACAGACGCTCTCTCATCGAAATCATTCACTACACGATAAATAGTGCGTCTTGTTGGCACGTTGTTTCTCCCAAAAATTTCACGTAACTTTCTCATTGTCACAGTAATCGATGATTGATTTTGATAAAATGTTTTAAAGATTTAAACACGTTGGTTTATCGAATATTTTTATACAAAATATATAATATATAATAAATTTGCCACGTCTCTACTTCACGACTGCCAAATATGAACTGTCAAGACTAATGTTTACCAAAATGGCGGCAAAATAAAGTAGTATACCTTCCCGACGGATACCCTGTATGTAAGTCAGTCGTTCAGCTGCCTGTTTTTTTTACATTATACCGTTTTTTTTTTTTTTTTGTTGTGATACGATTATTTGGAATTCATACATAAAATAAAACTGTATATTAGTAATTTTTAATATTTTCATTTATTTCATTTTATTATATAATATATAAAAAAAAACACCAAAACAAATTATTTATTACAATAATTGTAATAACAAACATTCAGCGTTGTACAACATAAAGTAGTTGATGTGATGCTTTTAGCGCAAAGCAGCAAAAAACCATTAATAAAGTTTTATAATGATAACACCATCGTTATGGAACCGAACAAGAATTTAAAAATAAAATAAACAGGATATTTCAAACAAACTGCAACAAACAAACAAAACAGTTTGTAAAGAAAAATGCTCTAAATCATTTTTAGTTAATTATACATTGCTGAGAACATTTCTCTTTTGATTTTCAATATTTTTCAAATATTGTTTAATGCATTAAGGATTGTTTTACTTTTTCTATATTTCTTTTGTTTTTTTTTTCTAAGGCAATGTGATTTGATTTGTGATAATTTTATATAAACTATAATGACTATAAACTATTATGCTACAACATAAGTACTTATATTAGAGTGAAAATTGGAAAAAATAACTAAATTAACAAACTCCAAGGAACAAACTATTCAAACTATAAACTACGAAAGTGATTTGAGAAGAATAAACATATACAAGTTTTTTTTGTTGGAGGGAAAAACACGCACAAGAATAAGTAGAAAGATTGGAAAAAGAACTTTGAGTAAATATGACAGTTTCAAAATATTTTGACATTTTTGGCTAATAAATATATTAAAAGAGAATAATAAGATTTAAATAGCATCTAAGGAGACCGAAGAGTTCGTTATTATTTTCTGTTTTGTCTGGAGACTATCTAGAATGAGTGTTTACTTATAGCTTTTAAAAAGGGGAGCTAACGAAAACCTTTTCTTTATTGCTATCGTAGAGAAATTGACTGCTGTATTGACTATTTTATTTTTTATTGATTTTGAAATTTTCACAAAACAAAACAAACTAACGGTGTTCTTTTTACTACACCATTCCTAAATGAAATTGAGAAAAATTCCGAAAGAATATACTGAAGGTCGCCAGGCAAAATAGTAATTTTTATCGCTTGCTAAAAATTCTAACATTGTTTCAGATAGATCTCTATGTGCAAATATCGCACAGTTTTCACAAATTTTATTATAGTTTTCAGTCTCAGAAAGAAAAAAAATACCAGTTTAGAAATAATTCCGTTCAATACTAGTTTAGAAGTAATCTCGAACTGGTATTTTTACGCAATTATGAAGAATACTAGCTCAGAACAAATTTCGAACTAGTGTTTTCATTGCATAAAACTGATTCAAATCCATAAAACAAAAAGCTATAACTTTTAACATAGTGATGTCTTAGGTCTGGAGGAAATTACCCTGTTTATACCAATTTTGATCTAGTATATTTTTGAACTAGAGTATACTTTTTGGAAGTTATGAATAATATGTATAGGTTCATGAGGTTCAAAACTGGCACTAAACTGACGTCATGAAGTTAGAATTAAACAAGAAATATTAGAAACATATCAGCCTCTTTCTCGAATTGTTATATATAACATTTATCACGTTGAAATATCAACTTTTGATACATATTTATTGCTACCCTACAAATTAGGGAACAGAAACACTTTCATTTGTTAGAACTGATAGCGACATCAAGATCTTACGTATCATTTAAAAATTATTCTAGTGGAAGTTTCATTAATCTATGAACAAGTTGCATTCCATCTCGTTTCTTTTCCACAAGTTCACAAACTTGGGGCACTCGAAGTAGTTAACATTTCACTAGTTCACGAACTAAAAGTTTCATTTTCTCCTGTGATCTACAATGAGACATATTGTCGATAATGTATTTGTGACATGCAAGTGGCACTACAATATTAAAAATTAGAAAAAAAACGCTTTTTAAGACTCATTTTAAGGCTTCCTAACTACAAGAGTAAATCAACATGAACTCTTATTTACAAGTATCAAAATTAATGCTACAGGTTTAAAAGATATCTGAAGTAAAATATCGCAAAATTGAGCATTTTAATGGTAACGTGGTAACGTGAGTTAGCTATCTATCCAATTTAATAAAAATTTATTTATTTATCAATTTTGAAATAGTTTCAATATATCTTGATACAGAAGCAAACAATTCTTTTGGAATCTGAAATCAAGAAATCAAGTCTGAAATATCGCAAAACTGACAATTTTGAGGGCTCTCAGAGACATTTATTTACTCAGCTTTGGATAGCTCAGCGGATGTAACGTGCTAAGTTCAATTATTGGGCTAAGCAATTGTCAGAAATTGACATAGAATTCATTTAAATCATTCATTCCACTGAAATGTATACCTTCAGACTGCAGCCCTATTAAATAGAACAACAGTTGACAACATCGCAAAAACCAAGATAAATGAAAATTGATTACGCTATTTTAGGTTAATGGAGTAACTTGATGTCAACAAAAAACGAATAGAATTATAATTATATTTTACAATTTCGTTCAAAGTCCGAATAATCATTAGCGTATATCACCTCCGCTCCCTCCCAGTCGCTATAACGATATGTATATCAATTTAATAACATTTCTACAGACAATTCCAAGATATACCCAGATAGCGGATCGATATTCGCTTTTTTTAATCCAAAAAGTGCCTCAAATTAAACTTCACATCTTGACATTTTATTACCAAAATCAAGTCGAAAACTAGAGACCAGCTAATGACGTTTATTAAATTACTGTATCATACTTGCTATCTTCTCACTCCAGTTCAAAACTAATAGTAAAACCAGATTGCAAATCGCTGACCAAATATGTTATTGGACTATAGAATATTAAATTGAAAATGAAAGATATTCAGATCAAATTAATATATAACCATCTAAATTTAAATATAATCTAATATCTCTCTGTGTTTACAATTTCAGAGGAAATAAACGTACGTTTTTTGAGATTTGTGACTTCAAATGATTAATTCTCCCTTGATACCAAACTTTCACTGTGGATATTTTTCGAAGCTAAGATCGAAGGTTTTTATGGTGATGCATTTGAAATCACCACACCAAACTTTATTGTAAGCAAATAATATGTTTTTATGGCATTTTTTATCACCTTAATAAATCTGGTTTTAACTGCTAACCAAAAATAATGTTAATCTATAAAATATTTATTTGAAATTGAGGAAAACCAAATCATATGGCTATTACGGAAAACTAAATTATAATTTTTGCATTTGGACTGACGTGGGGTAATAATAACATACTCAATTTTACATAAGAGTTTCTGTGAAACCTTCTGAGACTCCATTTTAAAATTTGTATCTATTATAAACAACGCACTAGGCCATTTGTGATTAAAATTTAAAAGAGATACATGGCTCAGGACATTCTTGTATTCAAAACTAGACACCAAACAGCATAATCTCCTTGATGAGAATTATAAAGTTAAAGTCATAAATTATGATGCTTTTGAAACCACCAAATTTAATTGCTTCCAAATAATATACTTCTTCCTCTGCTTACAGTTATCTTGATAAATACGATTTCGTATCGCTGACAAGAAGATGACATTGGGCCGTGGTAGATTTCTTTGAGCTTGAAAATATTTCAATTGAAATGCATATCCTTTCACCTACACACTAGAATGTAAATGAATTTTCTGGATTTGAGTTGATAGCCTTTTATCCAAATTTTAGACTGAAGCATGAGAATGTTTCGGAGAAATGCTCTATTGGCATCAGCCAATCTTGAGAATCCATTCCAAAATTTGGATATGTTAGTAACAACACATTGGACTGCTTGTAATTCTAATTAGGCTGCTTAGTAACAACACATTAGGCTGCTTGTAATTCCAATTTATAAGCAATTGACTGTACGCATATTTTAGATGTGTGATTTTAGAGGATATTTTGCATGAAATACGTATTTGATATAAAAGCGTATGTTGTTTTTTGTTGGTTTTTGGGATCATAATAATTTAATCGTTACTAAACCTGTTTCAACTCGTCACTCTTTCCGTTACGTTAAATATAATACTTTTGGCACAAAGTTACAAAAGAAAACATTAAATAATATGAATTTTCTACTTCGATTGGCCGTAGAATCCGATTATCGTGCAAACTTATTTCAATTTGTCCAGTTTTTCTCGCATTTATCAGAATTTGTGTCAAAGATTATTTAGATGATCTCATTATCCACTTCTTGGCGCCATCAGTCTTAATTTCTATTAAGTTATCTTAGAGAAATTCAAACTATCTTCAAAAGCTAACGACTAGGAAACACATGAAACTTTAAGATTTATAATATACTTTCTCTGCAATATCTCCAACCGCTGCCATTATGTGCAGTTATTAGAAAGTTGAGGTAACAATTCTTTATACCGTATGGTATGTAATTCACTTCTGTTGCAATCTCCTTTTTTCTCTACTCCAATTATAACTTTGTAGATGCGAGAGATTGATTGATGGTAAAGTTGCTGGTATTACCAGCTACTGTTCGTTTCTCTCAGCCTTTGCGATGTTAACAACCATTTACTTTTGTCTATTCAGTATAGGATATTTTTGGCTGGGTGATTGCAAGCTGTTTTTGAAAAGATTTTGTTAATTTCGCATTATGCCGCGATCTGTCACATTTATGTTTGCTAATCTGGGTTACTTCCACTCAACTATCAGAGGCCACAGTTATTATCATTAGCCAGATCATAAATTGCCAAAATCAACAGTTTTTTTATTTTACTAAGCGTCCAATCGACTTTATGTAAGTCTGCTTTGCACATAACGCTTGCTCGTTTGGATTCCATTGGTCAAAGACTGGAGATATATCCGCTTCAATCTTATTCTTGTCAGTTAAGGAAATAAGGAAATTTATAACATAACTATTTCTCTTTTCCAAAACAATCAGTTTTTTTTTTGCTCGTTCAATTTACATTCATTTCATATAATATTTACCTTCAGTCCCCGATAGGAATGTGAAATAAATCCTTACAAAATATTTTCCAAGTAAAAAATTTATACCAACACATGAAAATTGAAAATTAACTTTATCCTTTAATACCAAATAATCATTTGGCCAATCGATGAAATTGCCGACTTTTGTTCTGGCGTTCACTTTGAGGTTTAACTGAAGTCTTCTTTCGTCCAACGTAAGACTTCCTAATCAAGTCAATCCGGTCATTACTAGTTACGAAATTCAGTGATCTATATTTCAATTATTCTAAGTTGTTTACTTCTAATTCATCCAAATTTCAAAGCTAATTTCCAATATCTCATATGATTTCCGATATTCCAACTAAAAAAAAATTTCTATTTCCCTAATTTGAAAGATATGGTACAGTTGAACATTTTTCCCAATACCAAATTTTAATTTCTTACGTTTCCTTCAATGGATATCTTCATTATTTTTTTTTTAATTTGAAGCAGGATTTCCTGAACATTCTTTAATTTTTTCTCAATTTCAATAACGTAACGAATTAATTTATTTCTTACAAAATATTTTACAGCTACAAATTGTAACCTTATATAATTCTCGTACACAGCTATTATAGTGCTTCACAATTTCTACCAAAGCTTCTCAAAAGCAATTGTTACGCACTTTCTCTTCTCTTCCTCCTTAGAGTCCCCTTAGACTTTAAATGTCTTTTAGATTTTGTTTCTTTTTTTTTTTTGGAAAAAAAAAATAATAATTACAATGTAAATTTTATGTTCTCAAGACGACTATGAAGCCTGCGATTCACTAGAATCCGATGAGGCCACAATACTCTGCATACTAGGCTCTGATTCCGAACGCTTGTGTGTACGCCGTGTCACACGTATTTGACTTCTATCCTCTGCCGTCTTGGGGCTACTCGTCGAGGTTGAAGTTGTATTAACATTTGAGGTTTGCTGCAAATCCGGTTCGCTACGCGCCAATGCATCTTCCACAAAACCGGTTGCTGAAGAAGTGGTGTTCGTCTCCAAAACATGCTCATTAAGGCAAACATCATCCAAATCAACGTCACTGTTGGAAAAGAGAGCCGTAGCTCCCAGTTCCAAAGAGCTTTTTACGTCTAAATCAATATCGTTGTGTGTCATGTTAATTGAGCTTTTTGGCGAGGGTGAGTTAGTGATCACTGTGGACTTTGATTTGTTCAACAGTCCCGGGGCACTACTACACGAGGTGGCAGACGATGTTTTACTAACCTGTTTTGGTGTAGACGTTGCGGACATATTCAGTAAATCTTTGGTTGTCAAATCCGCTGTTATCGATCTTTGTAATGCGTAATTTTGCGTTGCTCCAACACCACCACCGCTGCCTACTGTTGCTGGATGTGTGGGTGAAGTAGCCACGTCGGATCTGTGTCTACTGGGTAGAGGGGAACCCGATAAATTCTCTACGCCCGGCATGCCCATTGTGGCTGTATTCGTATTCACTCCCACCGGCGGAACGTTAGTCATGGAACTTGGCGTCGAAGAGTTGCATTTCTCATCTTGGTGCTCCTTCATCAACTTGCAAGCTTTACCTAAGGCACAGATAGTCAGGCATATTCTCAGGCCCAACGCAAAAGCGTAGGCCAACAAAAACAGAACCCAGGCTGCCAGGTTATTAAACGGAACCGCCGAATAGATGGCCTTTATAAGCACCACGGACAGGGGAAAAGGTATGAAACCCATTCTCCTAGCCACCAAATCCGAATGATCGGAAAAGGCATGTTTCTGCCGCGTCTGGGTCATGTCGTAGGCCAAGCTTGTGGTGTACTCTCGGTAAATGCATTCTGGTAATTCATTGAAACGTGTAATAAATGCATGCTTAATCCAATCTATAAGAATTTCGGTTATAAGAACGGAAAAGCAATCGGGCAACATGATGCAAAATTGTGTAATGCTCCAATCGAATTCCTTCATTGTTTGTATCATCACAATGAAGAGGAGCACAGAGATGTGAAAACGTTCTCGCACATCGCTGCACGTCAGTTGGAAGAGATTATTTTTATCGAATTTTTTAAAGACAGATCCCTTGAGCTCCACGAAATTATTCGAAATCATAATCGTGAGAAGACCTTTGTTGTTAGAATTGACAGCGACATTGAGAGTGGTGGCCTGGAGGAAAGAAAATGGTTAATACAAAAAATAAGCAAAGGTGAAATAATTACTATAAATTATATTATAATGGAGTCGTTTAATAATTCAAATACGAATTTTTATTACCTTGTATAACTTATTGAATAAAATATTCCAAAGTTTTTCTTATGTAAGTATAATTTGTCCGTATTTATTGATACATTTCTGTGGATGTCATCAAAACAAAGAAGATCGTGTTCATATCCAAAAGTGTAAGGAAAACGAGCCAACGATTGCCCAATCTGCTCAACGACTAGCAGAGATTAATGAAAAATTCGGTATCCTATAACTTAGAGGAATTAGAATAGCTTAACCATTCGAAGGTGCCAGGTTCAATTCCTGATCCAGGCATTATTCGAAAATAACTATACATTTTTAAAATTAATTTCGCCTTCTTCAGCCAAAGGTAACTCGGCCAGGTTAAAAGAACAGATTGCATAAGACCCAGGAAAAATTACATTCCGCGTAAGGACAAAGGAAAGGTGACCAGACACGACAGATAGAACCAACGTCTGCTATAGCTGAATTTTTGATTTTGGGCTTTACCATTGAATCGCTTGCTTAGCCCATAGTAACATCTGTTAGCAAGCAACACTACAATTCCACATACGTGCACAATTATAATCGGCAATGTTTTTGTTAGCCAGAAAGGCAATTTGAAGCTATTGTGTCAAGCTGGAGATGATTAGCAAATCAATCGTTTTCGCTACTGCGGAGAGAAGAAAAATATCGCTGTGTGGTCTCCCATTACTCGCGCTCTTCTACGATTTCGTTAGCGGCACCACTCTGCAAATTTCTACAGTCTCTGCCACAACTTAAACGGTCATTGGTATAATGTAAGATATTTCATTCTCGATTCGTCCAACAGTTTTGCCATCAACTCGTCTGGACGTAATATTTTTGATTGGCAAAACTTAATGTCAAGATCGCATTCGTTAAGAATCTTGTATATTTGAGTCGAGTACACAATTTACAAACGACTCTTAATAAAGAAGTTGTTGATAACATCTTCGCCCTTTCACTCCTCAGGATGGCCTCTTTGCATGACCCCTTCTAGAGATTTGAGAGTGACTTCCCAATTCTCAACAATTTAGAAATTCCAGCAAATCGATAACTTTTTCAGGTGATCATATTAAATTTTTCGTTTACGTTCATCAACTGGTCTGCAAATTTTCCCATTCAATCCCCTATTCAACAGATTATTCTTGATAAAACTCGCTATTTTCATCTACTAATCCCGCTGCTTTTGCTGGGAACAAAGGTCCTACGCTATCGTTGGAGATATACCCACCCTCTGAAGACAATTCAAGCACCCTGCTTATAATTTACATTCTGCTAAAGAAATGCCTGGAACTTATCGCTTAAAAACCCCGTTTAAAAGAGTATTAAAAATTTATTTTATCGCTAAGATCGGAGTTTGAGCGCAATCTATCATTTAGTTGGTTTACAATGCTCGATTTTGTCAGTTCGTCTCAAACAAATTGTACGTTTTTACGATGAATAAATATATCGAATAAAGAATTTATTTCAAATTTGCCAAATGTATCAAATTATTGAAAATGTTATAAAAGGCTTAACAAAAAGCGTGCACATGAGTGGTACAGTGCATTGAGACGGCCATAAAACATAATTCGTAACGATAACAGTAGTCTATTCGAAAACCTTTAGATCACATCACGATGAATTTGCTGGGATTATCTATCATTATTATAACGATTAAGTGGTGTGATCCTAGTCGGTTTACAAGTAGCTAAGTGTTGTTTTTGTTGTCCCCTCACTTTTGGCAATCTTAGGATACCACCGATAATCCTGATAGGAGTCTCTTTATTCATTTTGCATCGCATTTCATTTGGTTTGTTACGGGAAATTAAAATTTTCCTTAATGGTCTACTAAGTTCTCCAGATTTTCAAAAGCTATTACGTCAATGTTTGTAGCACATTTTAAAAGGCTTGACCCAAACTATTTCGTTCGTTCTCGTCTCTATTTAGGCAAACGTTCTTCATATTTGTCATTAACCTGAAAAATATTACAAATTCGATTCACTCACCTGAAACATTATTAGAAAACTATGCAACACCACATAGATCAATGTGAACAAGATGTGTGTTATCAAACCGAAATGTTCCCTCTTCGAATTCTTCGGCTCGGTGGCGGTCCAAAATAAAGCATCGATCGTATCCTGGCCAAAGGCCGACAACAAACGATCGCCCACCTCTAACATATTGTAAAACAAATACAATTTTATAATCGATTGAGACTTTATGATATGATACACCCGATTTGTGTCCACTGATAGCATCAGTAATGTCACGGCTATCCAAATGGAACCTTTCAGCAGATCGCATATTTCGGCCGGCGTTAGCAAACGTTGCGTCCTCCTTCTCAGGCCCAAACAGCTAGCAATGGGTCGCGTGAACATACCCCAAACGGCTAAGGCAAATCGCACCGGTAGGAAAGTATGTATGTAGAGAAATGAATCGGCACACTGCATTATGCCGTACACCATGAAACGTTCCAGGTCGCGAGGAATACGCATAAACGAATAGATTTTCTTGCGTCTGGCCGTATAGCGCTCCTCATCATGCTCGAGCAGGTAGCCACGGGTCATTTCCAATTTGAAAAAGTCCATAAACGAAGGAGATTCTACATAAGGGTGGGGTATGCGAAATTCCGATTATCAGTCGTTCAAGATGTGGCAAATAACTCTAACAGGTTTCTTCTTTGCTTGGCTTACCCCTTTCCTCCTTGTTCTCTTTGGTTGATTTCTTTGCATCGTTGCTTTCTTTGCTGCCCGTGGCACCAACACTCCCACTAGAACGTCGTTGCGTGCCACCGCTGACACCGTCCACCACCTCCTCAACAAATAGTTCATCGATGCGATTTTGAAAATTCAAATCACCACGAAATCTTAGTGTTTTTGAAGTCATTTTCTGATTTCTTTACTTTTCAACAATTTCCGTTCTTTTGTGACATTAGAAAAGTTTTTGTTTCGTTCTTAGCTTAAGCAAAATATGAGTTTCACTTTCAGTTCCAGGACAAATTTGGTTTGTTTTTACTCCGCATCGAGTCACCAAAGTTCTAATCCCAATACATGAAATGTTTATGACAATATTCCATTCACAATATCAATCATAACAAATGTACAGAGTTGTTACTCTTGGGTGTTGTTGACGCAGTAAATTTTATTGTTAATGGAGAACAGTGGTACAAACATTATTAAGTACGCATTGACATGAGATGTTCTTTGGATCAAACTTGAATGTTATATAGGAATATTGCAAACATGACAACTCTCAGAAATTTGTATTATTGTTCGTTTAGAATTTCAAAGAATTATTCAGAAATTATAAATATATAGATAATTTATTTAAAATTGTGTTGTATATTTTCAAAAGGAGATTAAAATTGTTCGCCAAGCCAAAGAGATTAAAAAACACATCATCTTCTTTATTATGGTTCACAAGTCACGAAAATCAAGCTCAGAGCTGAAAAAAAATTCCCAATGAGTATTTTCAAACTTTCAAAGATTATAAATTTTAGAACGATTACAAATTAAGATACTTGACCGCACTTTTTTTCTGAAACCCCCAAAGATGACACGTATAAATCATCTTGACTCTAAATTTTCTTCAGAAGAGGTCTCCTTTGAATACTCATGTAATGGTAAAAACAAATCTGAACTAGGCTATATTTCTCGTCCCTGGATTCCGCTCTTAAATCTGACTTTGTTTTTTTCGTGTTTTGGGACATATGGCTTATCCCTATAGTTTGTCCTCTGAACTGAATTATTTGCACAAATTGTTTGAAAATGATCGACATTACAGCCAATACTGGTTTCCACAGTCTCTTGTAGTACTCTATTCGTATTTACAGGACAGTTTTCTACAATAATAATGTCTCTTCTTGTATTTTGTATTTAAAAAGTGTACACTAAGTCTTCATTTAATAATTTCTCGTTATAGAAAGTTTCTTGAACGAAGAATATTCTTATTTTCCACTTGGCATTTTAGTTGCATGTTTTTGTTTTTATCTATCCCTCATGCAATTTTTTTCGTCTGAGCACCTATACGTCCGTTAAGTCCATTCCAGAGATTAGAAAAAGGTTATTCTTTTGTAGTCAATTGTGATAAGCTAGTTTTATTTTCGACTTTTTTTAAATTATGTTTCAAAGAGCCAAAAAAATTCCTATCAGACTGTTAACGTACTATTTATTGCACAGCCTTTTTTTTAAGCCGTTATGTAATTACTTTTCTTCGAGTGTCTGTTTAAACTTGGCAGCCCTTATCACAATTGTGAATGCTTTGTCCGACAGATGTTAATTTGACAGTTCTTTCGGGATAAGCACAACAAAACAAAATGCCAATTGAATTTGTTTTTATTGTAGTTCAGTTCAGTACTCTCTTCATCATCAGCTCCAATTAGACCATTGGAGCATGAGTGTCGCAATATATTTTCCAATAACACTTAAAAATTTTAAATTATATAAACAAATTCAGAAAAAAATGAATAATGCTAAATAAAGTGTGAGAACGGTGTAGAACAAAAATTGATGATTTCTCACACCAATAATTTGCCGGCTTTTATAAATTTATCAATCTCTGAAGATTGGAATTACTTAGTGAATTGTTTGGAAAGTTACGTGATGAGGAACAGACCGTGCGATTAACAAAATCAAAACAAAACCTCCAACTAATTCTAAAGAGAAAACTCCCGAATTTGACGATTGCGCAGTCGGCGCTGCTCCATCAGGCAACGCAAGAAGGAGAAGAAACACGCCACAACTAAGGGAGCCATAAAAATATTTTGACAGTCGCTGATGGTTGAATCTTTTTCGTCACTTGCGGAGTAGAGAAGAAATAGCAGAAGTGAGCAAACACAAAAATACTAAGAAAAATCCATACGGGAGGAATCCACAAAGTGAAATCCAAAGAAAAGCAAAAATACCAGATTGCGATCGTGTGTGTATGTGAGTGCGTGAGAAAATTTCAATATTTGTGGCGAAGAAAAGTTAGCTAAATTGATTTATATTCGCTTAAATGTGTTAAAAACGAAGTTTACTCCGGCTTGGTATTACAAATTCGATCTAGAGAATAGTGTGTGTGTGTGTGTGTGTGTGTGTGGGGCATTGAATCGCATAACCATCTTTATTAGTTCTCGTCATGGGTGAGACCACCCCCCATACACCAGCACCCTCACCAACCGATGAACATGCTGCAGCCATGGAGGCGGGTGCTGCAGGCAACGCACAACCAACAAATTTCAAAGTTCTAATCATAGGAGCGGGCATGGCGGGCCTTTCGGCTGCCAATCATTTGCTACAGAATGGATGCGATAGCTTTTGTTTGCTGGAAGCCCGTTCACGCATCGGTGGACGCATTGTGTCCATACCATTGGGACACCAGAAGGTAGGCAGTCATCCATGTTGTCGCTCACTGCATTGGTTTTGGTTTGTTGTTACTTTTTTTTATCGATTCGTTCTTATGTAAGACAAAACGAATGGTTTCGTTTGTCGTATCGCATTGAAAAAGCGAAGGATAACGGCGAGTTTCGAGAAAGAAAGGAATGTTTGGATAAATAACGGCAGGAAAAAGAATACAAAATGTTATACTACGAATGTTCATGTTGTCCAGTAAGATGCTAAAAATTATCAGCATTAACTAACAACTTTGGTTGGGTAACGCAATGAGGAAGTCCACATACCTGCAATATATTTTCTGCTATAGGAATTGTCCACCGGTGTGGTGGATGTCATATTTAAACAGTTTGTGAATCAATCAATGTCCAACTATGAACTACGTCAGAATCCTTATACTTACAGCAGGAGTACCGCAATGTTATCATTAAGTGCAGCACAATTTTTTTCTAATTCCACCACATTGTCTAGGGTAAACAGTGCTGAACTGAAGGAAAAAGGAATAATAAATGTCTTTGGTTTTATAGCGCTTAAGTGGGTACCGTCGTCAAAAAAGATGGGTCATCCTGTTCAGCTTGGTGCCAACCAGCGAAAATCAAGTTGAATTTCTTAAAAAGGCTTAGAGAGTTCCTTGGATTTTTTTCATTTGTTTTTTTTTTGTGTAAGGAGATAAGTGAGTCTAACTATTAATTCTCCCTATCACAACATATCCCTTTGCTCTTTTATCCGGGGAAGTCATTTACCCGTATTGTAATCTACTGCAAATTTTACTGATCATCGGCTAGCGAATTCGTGGGGGAACTTTTCTCTAGATTTGTTTTGGATAAGAAGATAAGTAAGTCTAAATATTGAGTTCTCCCTATGAGGGTGTTTGGCTTTGCTCTCTTATTCCGGAAAAAGCCTTTTACCCATATTGTATTCTACTACTTCTACTACTATTACTTCTTGGTCTATAATTCGAAGAGTAAAAATGTATGATTTTGTTGAGCAAAGAAGTTGAATTCAATTTTGTTTATAAAATGGAAACAATAACAATGCTTCGGAAGGGATCTTTTAGTATGCTGCTGAAGGAAACGTTTAATATGCTGTAGAAGCGCCTACGTAAGTAGACTTTGCCCAAAAGCAAGGACACAAACAGTTAAAAGAAGACCGAGGACATGGCGAAAATATATATCAACCTAAATGTCCAATAGCCTCTACCGATGATAGTAATGCCCAACAAATCTGAGATTTTATGCTCAAAAATAATCGATCAACAAATAGCGAGTTTGTTGATAATGTTGACATTTCAAATGGACGACTCAATTTCATCGTAAAAGACATTTTGGGGCTCGGACGCGTCAAATCTCGATTGGTAGCAAAAACTCTCAACTTTTTTCGAAAAAATCCATCTTGTTACAATCCATGATGAGATTTCTTCCGACTATCGCCACATTATGAAACAAAATATTACTGGAGGTGAGAATTTGATTTATGTTTACGATCCGTAAACAAAGGGAAATCGAATGAGTATTTTGCAACAGATGAAGTGGGACAGAAATGTTAATCCAAACCAAAATCAATTCCCTTCGATGATCGAGGTACCGTGCGTTTTAAGTTCTTTCATAACGCCTTAGGTCGTTACATATATATAGAATATAGAATAATTAGTCATCATAGTAACAAATTTTGAAATCTGTAGCTTAAGATTTGCGAACCAACACTTATTGGAATCAATTAAACACTAAGCATTATCAACATGCTTTAATTATCAAAAAACAATTTTAATTACCTTCCAATAAGTTGTGCTGTAGAATAGTTTTTGCATTCTTGCTATGTCTCTGCTTATTATAATATCGATATATATATATTGTTATTATTAACTCTGTGTATTTTTTTATTTATATTGAATAATTTGGGTTGTATCTATCATCTCATGCATTTGTCATAATGCATTCCCTACAAAATTGCAGTTGCAGTTCGGGCATGAGCTATCCCAAGCAGCTATTTATATAATCCCGCATACTCATCATGACTACAGAAAAGGGGATAGAGTTACTCATGATGTAGATGTTAGTGTTGTGTTAATTTTTTCCCCGTTGTCATCAACTCTAAATAACCAACTACAACAATTGGCAAGTACAGATACTCGTTCATATGTTGCATTCAACCGTATGACGTAGCCGGTGGTCATACGTTTTAGTGGCCATATGAAGCATTCAACAGTGTGACGCACATATAGGACTTACCTTGCGATATGTAGCTTCCGTATGGTTGAAGCATCGTATCTTCACATCTTTTTTTTTTTTTTTTTTGTGGCCATTCGTTTTATGTTTTCGTTTGCGAACGCCGTAGTTTTTTTATGTTATGTGGGCAAGTGTTAATCTTGCCAAACCCACAAGTGCCCGCTTCCCTTCGCGCGGTTATTAAAATCATGCGAAAATTTGTATTTTTTAATATCATCTCACATATGGGTCTGTTGCATTCAACGTTTGTGGTTGCGTGTGCGATTTTTCTTCATTTATTTCACTTTTTGTTTTCGATAATGCAACGAAGAGAGAGAGGGCCCGTCTATCGTATAAGCAAGGACGTTTATAAGTCAGGCGTCTTGGCAACGTCCTTGATATGGACTGCTTTGCTTGGGCTTCCGTCTGAAATTATAGAGTTCATATGCTTTAGTTTATAGCAAATGATTGCAAATTTGCTATTGTGTGCCGTGAACTAGACAGATTTTTTAATACATTGCTATAATTCAAGTTCTTGGCATCCATATGTTGTGCGTCTCGCATCAAGAAATACAAAAGGCTAAGAGTTAGATGCGAATAACAAGTTTGCTGCTACGTAAAAAAAAAAAAAAAAAAAAAAAAACAAAAACAAAAAATCAGCTTAATTTTTTAATAAACATTTAACTGGCTTTTGTTGCCGGCTTTTATTTGCATACGAATAGGTAAAGGTAAAAAAGTATTGTGTTTCTGTTTGGATTGCCTGTTAGAGTAGCGTCAATTTAGTAAACAGTCTTTGGGAATATGCCTCTTTTAAATTCAGGTTTTTGCTGTTCAGAAATTAATTAAAAAATCATCAGCTTATAACAAACACTCTACTACAAGATTAAGATTTTGGTTTTAGAGGTAAACAATTCTTTCACCGAATTAAGTTAGTAAAGTACAATCAAGTTCCAAAAGTCAACATTTCTCTGTAGCTACAGTTCTTTTTTCATTTTTTTTTTTTGCCGTGCATTCACTGAGCCAAATCGTGTTTATAAGCCCACCAACAAGTTCTGTCGGCTTATAAATCGTGTTTATAAGCCCACCAACAAGTTTTGTCGGCGGCATACTAGCAACCGTAGCTTTGTTGTTCTTAAGTTTTGATACTGTCATTCCGATTTCGCTTTAATTCGATGCTGGAAAATCTTCGCCATCGTCGATAATTAACGCAATTTCTTCGCTTGTACTGCCTGCCACCTGCTGTATTTACGATTTTTTAACCACCCAGTACTATCAAGAAAGATCGGAGTGATGATGTTAGAAATGTGTTTTAGAAAACTATTTTCCATAAAATCGTAAATCATCACATTAACATTTTCTACTGATCCTTAGAATTTCGTAAGCAGGCGCAGTAGAAGTACTTTATAGAAACTTTGGCAACTATTTGCTTGTATATTTGCACGATGTTTAAAGTTGGTGGCATGACAGCGCTTCGTAAACATTTAGATTTGCAAATTCAGTGGAATAAATAAGAAGTACTGGCAAAATGGTTTAAACTGGGGTCGATAAATCAATAAAGGAACGTCGGGAATCGGTTGGAGACAGACATGTTGATTTCTATACCTATAACATATGCTACCGTTACAGGGACCCTTTGATAGATCAATAAGAAAGAGCACTTTTAAGGCAAACCTATATGCTATTCATGATATACTGTCTCTGTATATCTTTGTCTAACAATGCACTAGGTGATAAGTTTCTTGGCTAGAAAAATTGTTGTACCGGTCACAAAGCCCAAAAGGATATTAAAACATAGTTTCGGAGATAGCAGCACATTGCATTTTGGAAGGTCGATTTGAATTGCTTTTGGATTCCGAAAAGTTTTTTCCTCGATAGAAGAAATGGAACCGTTTGCTGCCGTCTATCTGTATTGAGATAGGCAAAACTGGGACATAATTATAATCCAAGAAATTCTGACCACCAATTCTGGATGCAAATCTTGATATCTACAAAGAAGAAAATAAACGTTAAACGATCGTCATATAATTAGATTACATGTCCGTTCGAGTTCCGATAAATAAATATAGCTTTAGAGGATTACAGTCTAACTACCTGCAAACTGGTAGAACAAAAACATTATCTTTGAAAAAGAGAAACTAAAATAGAAGAAAAAAACAATCCTCTTTTATCTCAGGAATGGAATATGACAGAGAATCCCACGTTTTTAGACTCAATAAACTGTTTAAAGGCAATCCCGAAACGTAGTTTTAAAAGCTTCTGCTAGACTTGCCGATTACTTGAATTATTTTCCTTAGGCACATCGAGGTGACTCGCTCAAAGAAAGATTTGATGGTTGTCTTGTAGTCTTTAAAGCGACAGAACCAATCTTGACACGTTTTTTCAGCTCTCGGTGAGCTTCAGCCGCCGTTTTCTTCGATTGAAAGAAGAAAATCAATGCTTCCGCATATGACGATTATTAGGTACAAAATCATATATATTCACACAACCTAAGCTTGGCTCATGACGTTTAGGTTATGGTAGTATTAACTAGCACTTACATAAAGTTTTCTGGGCAATAACGCACTATAACAAAAAAGAGTTTGCGATTGCAATCTGTGTGTATTAAACGCTTAAACGGCTAATATCTTGAAAATGTATAAATCTATAAAGCACGGTTCACCTGATTGAAATTTCTGAACTGATTGAGAACTTTTACCATTTTGGACTAAAATTTCCTTCGAATGAAATTCTGAAAAGCAACATTATTTGCAGCAACCGGAATGTTAGAACCCGTTACTGAAAATTGGAAACTTCGCCATCTGTCGATGAAGCAAGCAACAGTTTCTAGTTTCCAAAGAGCGTTTTCGGTGGCCTCAAAGATGAGATCTAAATTAATGATGAAGCTAAAAATACATTAGAGAATCTCTTAAATATGCAACTTATAAACGAATGTATGAGTATTTACAACAAAAAATCGAACACAATATCATGGATAATTTTCACATAGATTGAGTGCTGACCGGCCGTGGCGCGATAGGAATATAGGAGACGAAATCTTCGGGGGAATGAAAATGTTTAACTTGTCTTCATAAACATGTGCCTTTTTTTCTAACCTCAATCAAGCGGCTCAATCTTAACGCCAAATGAAATAGCAGATTTTGAATATTTTTTTTTATAATTTAAAATACAATTCAACTTCAATTAGCTTTAATTGGATTTTCTTTTAGACGATACTGGTTTCTTGGGGAAAATGTATTTTTCAATCGCTACTATTACAACATGTTATGATAATTGCTTTCTTAATTGTAGGATAACAAAAACTTGCATCAAAGGTTTGTGAAAGAATGAAATGCTAATGATGAAGAATGAAATTGGATTACACAATGCACCCCTATAGGCGAGTGAAGTGATCAAGGTCAAGATGGTTGTAAACGTTTCAAGAGGCCTTCTCCATAAATTCGTACATAAAAGCTTCAACGCACCCATAGAAGGGTGAAGCGAACATAATCAAAATCATTGCAAAACAGTGAGATTGTTTTCCTATAAATAATTTGTGTATAGAGACTTTTGTTATATGGAAATTGTGATCAAATTGCTGTTACTTAAGTTAAGCCATACATTTATTTATGTTATACACATGGAATATTGATTTGTATCTTTAATATGAAGTACATTCCATATGTTTGATCGTAAACTTATTTCTAAATTTCCTCAGGTAAAAGAAATACGAAAAAAATATCTTTCATTTCGTAATGTTTTGTAGGCATACATTGTCTTGACATTTGCGAACGACCTTCACCTACAGTGTGCACATTAGTTTTATCGACAATTTCAAGTGTGAGTTTTATCTGTACTCACTTTTTCTAGCCAAGTAGAAACTCAAACTTGCTACGATGGTGTTTGCTATAGATTTTATTACAAGTTTATTTTGACTTCTTTCCCAGTTTATTGGTATAAAACCGGTAAAAGTAACAACAACTGATGAATTTGTTAGTCACTGTGTATTTAGTAATTGCCTTCTCATTTATTTGCCCAGCTATTAAACAGTGTATGAAAAAGAACAACGGCAATGGAGTAAACTTCGCAAACGGCCTTCAGCCGTTATTATAGGGTGTTTCTGTAGTAAGTTTGTCTTTCGGATTGAGATTGTCTTCCTAATAAAACATAGGTATAGAAACGATAACACTATAAAGAAAAATTGTGATATCGTTATTTTATAATTGGAATCATCGTCCTTATAATGTCGTATTTTTAAACCGTTTTTCTTCAGGTAAATGTTATTATATTTCAGTAAAATGATGATATATTTCATGACAGTATTTTCATTTCTTTAAAACTTTGTCTTCGACAATATTATGAACGAAAAGCTTGGTATAATTTTTGCCACAAATAGTCGTTGCTAAAATGTTTAATGAATGGTTTTTACTAAAAATTTACTGAAATTATCTTCATTATAAAAAAAAAATACGATAAATATGGATAACAGTAATGCTATAAAGAATGACTGTGATATTATTTTTTTATAATTCGAATCATTATCCTTAAAACATCAAATTTTCCAAAGTTTTTCTTTAAATTTCTCTCCCTCATATTTTTTGGTAAGATTCTGATATGGTGTTCTTGATAAAAAATTTCTAAAAGTATATTTTTGTTTAAAAACAAGGTAAACAAATTTCAAACGTGTCTATTTGTTTAAAAAGTTGTTTTCAGCAACATTTGTTTCTATAAATTAAATGGGTTTCCTGAAGGTTAAAATACGTCAGCAACTGCAAATAATAATTTTTTTTTATCTTTGTAAAAGGAAAAAAATTAGCGGTATTAGCAACTATGGAGAAGCACCTTAATGATGGGTCCTCCTGGACGAAAAAGGTAGGATTATAGTTTGACATCTTTATCGTAGAAATAATCACACCAACAGTTCAGAACCCAAAGGTACTGAGAGTCGTCTTCGATAATCTTCTCAATTATTCAAAGCAGGCAATTTACTTCAGAGAAAAGGTGGAGGCAAGTAAAAAAGTCATTAAAGTATTACCAAGCCTGTTATCGGGCAAAGAAAGGAGGGTAGCCATTACCACATATAAGGTGGTTGTTATATCACCACTGAGTACCAAACGAGGACAATTTTGATACAACTAAGGTCAGGATTTAACAGATCAGTGGCCAGTTTGCTAGCAAAACAAGTTATTATGGAGGCAATTATTTAAGTAAATGCAAGTTCGCAGCAATGGATAACGAATCTGCTTCTTAGTCTATTCTGTTTACGATGTGAAGTTTTTGGCTGGGGTCGATTCATAGCAACGAAAATAAAAAAACAGCAGTCAACGCTGTTCGACAGAAATTGGAAATATCATGAAATGAGCTCAGCAGCCACAAAACTAAATTTCTTAAAAAGGAAATGGAAGGCTTGCCTCCTTTAAAATGGAATGTGGGATCATGTACTGGCTAATAATCAGGTTTTATGTGAAAACAACCATTAATTTAAGCTTGTTTTAGCAAGAGGTTATTCAGAAGCAGATTGCCGAGATTCTGTTGCAGACTTGTGTACCATTGCGCACCAGTTTCTTCTTTCTTGGAAGAAATTTGTGACACATTCTCATCTACTTGCACACAGTGATGAGACTCCAGACATTTCCTGCTCCAGTTTCTTTCTTGGGTCATTTCGTAAGAAACACCTTAAATTAACGGTAAATGAACGGTTTTACTTTAAAATGAACGGTAAACGAGCAGTAGTCAAGTTAATAGTATAAAAGTATCGGTCGCACTGACTGGCTCATAATTTGATTTCGCCGCTGTGGGTTCTTTGAAATGGCTCCATAAATTAGGTTCGGAGAGACACAAAATTTAACTTAAAAACTTAAAAATTATTTCCGTAACAAAATTGTTTCCGTAAATAAGGTCATGATAGTCATAAGGTGACGAACGAGATTTGATTATCTTCAATTGAGTTTAGTCAGTCATTTTCAAATTTATAAGCTATTTTAAGGCGCCTCAAGATTAGAGCACCTGCCCAACACATTGTAATTCTGTCAATTCTAGCCGAAAGAGGTTGGATAACGAAATAGCTTTGTTTCAATGTAGTAAATTACGAATTTCAAGAGTGTGAGTTACATCTTCAAGGAGCTTCGCTCCAATTGTTCACAATAAGTAATTTAGACAAGATAAAAATTTAAGAATTTTGCTCTAAATATTATCCGCTCTTTTCTAGTAGAATTTAGCACTACAATTTTTGCTGAATTTCATACTCAAAATCAGTTCACGTGCCGAGTTATTGGACTTATATGTATGTGGATGGAATATATGAAAGGAAGGATCGCAAGCCAATTTATAGCTAGGCAAGGATATGGGCGACATTTTCGAGATTTGAATTAGAAAGGAACAGTGCCAGTTATTAAAGATTGAAATAACAATGAAGATTGTGGACCGTCATCATTATTAACTAATGAAGCCATCACAAACTAAATTTACATGAATCCATGATGTAAATTATTATGCAGCGCCAGATTTAAGACAGATATTTCCTAAGAGATGGCAAGATGCGGCGAGCGTCTTGGGCGTATGAATCTGAAAGTCTGCTCTGCAAATGAGGGCAGAGTTAATTTAAATTTAAAGAAAATTCAATTATGCCATTGATAACTAAAATCAGCAACAAAACGGCTTAATTTTTATAGAGTTTGCGAATACTTTTTGTCGATACATGCAATGGCAATGACACTCCAATGACATCAGCTGCATAAGCTATCACAAATAGATCAATTTTGACAACGGAATGAATTTTTTTTTTGGTCTAACAACCTGAGGAAATAATCTATAACTTTTGATTCGAATTTTAATTTTTACAGGGAGGCCCAAAATGCATAAAATAACTTTCAACACGTAATGTGTTATTCTCACTGTTGAAAAACAAAAACCTTTGCATTTTACGCTGGCATATGGGAGAGCTTCTATTTCATTTCATTTATTGAACAGTCTTGTAATTTAAAGCCTTTTGGCCAATATTAAGCAAATTACAAAATGCCTAAAATAAATACTACTGGAATTAAAAAAAAAAAAAAAAACAAATACCAAATATAACTTAGAGAATAGCATCTAATTAGCTAGTAACTATTAACTTATAACGTTTAAATTAAAGGGCACTAAAAATAGGCGAAATGGAGAAAAAAAATAATGAGAAAAAAAATTAAATATTGAATTATATAGGTCAGTCCAAATAGCAAAAGTTTTTAGTTTTTTTTTTAATTAAGTTATCAATTTTAAAGTTCCAATATCTATACCTTTTAAGTAAGTTTGAGAAAATCTGTTTTGTCAGGTAACAAAAAAATTTTACTAAAGGGGGACTGTATAAACAAATTAAAAGAAAGAACAAATTCCCTTAAAATCTCATGAATGACACTTGCAAGAGCTTCTCACATTCAGTGAGCTTACACGCATTCTATTTTTCGGTTCACTCTGCGGGATCTACAGTTTAACGACGGTTCCGAAGCATTATCGAGATTTGTCGATTACTCAATTATTCGAAGTGTTCGTCGGACACCTAGAGGTGACTTAATGAGGCGTTGGCGTTGAACTTGCGATCACGCGGGCGATAGTCGCTCGTATTAACTTTCGGGCCACGGTCGGTCACTGTATTAGATACTTAAATGGCGCATCCGAAGTAGTTCCATACTAGAGAATATAGAAACTAATATTTCTAATATCTGATTTAAGTATTATTAGCATATAGTTCAATTTTTACCGTTTTTATTATTTCAGGAAAGCGGAACAATTAGCAGCATTTTTCAAGTCAATCATTTCGTGAACCAATACTTTTTTAGACTAATATGACTGTTTCCTGTCTAAAATGTCAAGTTCTGTTTACGTCCAAAACCTAAGTTCAAAAATGACTAATCTTTCACTGAGTTGAATAATTCTTCATAATGAAACATTTCTTTTTTTTGTCAAATCATTGGAGGCGAAAGTGATCAATATATACCGCCTCGAAATTGTGAGGCTACACCAGTCATCTTACTCTCCATTACATCGGTACTGATATTTCTACAAAATATTCATTCATTCGTTCACTATCTTCAAATAAGGTGAGAAAAAGCTAAATTATCATTGTCATGATGAGACAAAAATCGATTTGTCATTGTTTTAATGACGTATAGTTTTTGTTTTTTCTTTTGGATTTTGATTAAAACCTAATTTCGAAATCGATGACAAGTGTAATTAAACTATTATAAGACTTTAACTTTAAGCCTATAGAAATTTCACAGTGAAAACGATAAAAACAAAACGAAAAGCCAACAAAGAAGCAAGCGATTACTTATTGTGCACTCTATACCAAACTGGGAAAATGCAATAGCAGCACAACAGCGTTGTGCATTTTATGCAATGCATTTCGAAAAAAGTGGCACCTTTTTCTAAGGGGGTTCATTAAACTGAAGAATGATGGAGAAAAGTTTATAATAATAAACAGAAAATTACATTCAGTAAGATGGGGTAGATATATTTTTGTAGCCCGCGTATGGGATACCGAGACCTCATCAGCTGCGGCACCCAACAATGAATGACTTCATGCTGGTGTTGTTTATGAAACAGATTTCACCCATTTCCCGCAGCAGTTGGAGAGAAGGCAACAACAAATAATTAGAGTCATTAGAATGCTATTTTTTACATTTGATTCTGTGTCACAAATGTATTTAGCCATGATATGTATCTAACTGCAGTGATCCCCCATACATTGCAACTTCATTGCTATGATACTCGTATCTCTGTGTACTCCAATGATCGTGGAAACAATGAACCATGTGAACAGTGATTGTAATAGATGCAAGTTTCCCAGAAATGCTACATTTGTAATAAATACAATTTATCAGAAACAATCAAATTTAAATTACATGTTAGTAATATGGAACAATTGTTGACGTTTTGGACTATATTTTTTTAATGAATTATAAGTTTGCTTTTAATTTAGGTTTCAATGCTATTATTTAAGATTTAGTATATTGATAGTTGTTAATTATAATGGGTGATTTTTTAAGAACTTTCGGATTTGATTAAAAAAAAAAAACACATAAAATTTAGAGACGTGTATGAAATCTTTGTTTTAGTCGATAGAACGATCTATATAATTCAATGTTTAAACATGATTTCATGTAAATGTTGACCGCGGCTACGCGGCTCAAATGGTTCATACACTGGGTCCAATTTTGGTAAACATTCTCCCAAATATCGGTTTTTGGTTAAAAAAAAAAAAAATTTAATCATTGCACGGTAGCGCTCGCCATTTACAGTAACGTTGCTGCCTTCGTCGCCTTTGAAAAATTATGGACCAATGTTGCCACCGGCTCATAATCCACACCAAACAATGCATTTTTCGGGATGCAATGGCAGTTTTTGCAATGCTCCTGGCTGCTCTTCACACCAAATACGGCAATTGTGATTGTTTACTTATCCATTCAAGCAGAGATGAGCTTCGCCGCTGAACAGAATTTTCCGATAAAAAAGTGGATCTTCATGCCAGCGCCAATTCGGCAAAAGTTAGCTGTTGCGGTAGGTCGTATGTCTTTATTTCTTGCACCAGCTGTATTTTAAAAGGTTTTACATCCAAATGTTTCCGCAAAATTTTCCACGTAGTGGAGTAACAGAGGTCCAATTGCTGTGAACGGCGCCGAATCCATAATTCACGGCCCTTAACAACACTGGCAGATACAGCTGCAATGTTTTCCTCTTTCAGCACTCTACGTATGCGTGTTGGTGGTTTAATGCAAATTTGGTGCGAAATTTAGTGACAAGATTGCGAATAGGTGCCTCAGAAGGTCGCCCAAACTGACCATAAAATGGAGCAAGTGCACAATGCACTTTCTTAACCGAGCATAAATTTTGATACTAATATTCAATAATCTGCAAGCGTTGCTCGTTTGTTGTTAAATTATAGACCAAACTGAATATGTTTAACAGTAAAATGCTACACGAAAACAGCTGAGATGCCAAAAACAGTGTTGTCGAAACGAAAGCTGATAAAAAATCAACTTTTATATGCGCAACTTTATTGTTGCGATAAAAATAATGCATATAGAAAATACGTTACGTGTACTTCGAAAACGTAAATCTGAGGGGATTTATAGCTAAAATGACACTCCAAATATAAATTTCTATTACTTATACCTCAGACCGACAATATATGCCCTTTTTGTGATGACTGAAATTAGTGGACGTTGTTTTAACACATGGACTTTATCCAGAATTTTTCAACGGAAATAAATTATAAAGAAACAAAATAACGATATACAATTTGTAGTGAAAAGGAATCCATTATTTTTGTATGACATTGAAAGCTTTATTTAGCATTTTTAGAATGATCCGATTTAGGTCAACTATGTACCTTTTTGTTCGATAACTTGTTGCCATTTTGAAGGTAATTCTATTATGTCTCTCTCATAGAAACAAAGACAGTTGATTTACACAAGCTTCTCTTGAAGCGAATTTTTCATTTGCCATAGGCAGGACCAGGACCAGGAGGTGGTAATTACTTTGTATAAACCTGAGAAATTATGCAATTATTCTAAACCCGCCAATTCTTTAGCCCAGAACTTACTGCCCGGCACGGAAGAATTGGCCCTCAATTAATCAACTCCAAAACAATCCCATATACAGTCCACTATCTCTCTACTAAGTTGTATCACAACAACACCGCCAGAGAGTAAACCTGGATTAATCTCTTATCAAAACCAGTACAAACTTTTTGCCAGATATGAAGTATAAAGTGGGTGCATAAGATAATAAGATAAGATAAGAATTTCCCAACCAACTCCTGGAGCTTCTGGAGAGTCGCTATCACATGAAACATAGTTCGTTTCATGGTTGGCAAAAAGCTGTTCATCCAGTTGTTGGCGGTACAGATCCGAATCCAGAATTTAGCCGTAGGAGAGCAGCTCATCGAAGATAATTCCCTGCCAATCTTAACAAATACACAGCAGAACCTTTCTAACAATCGAGTCCAGTTTAATCACCGTTTGCTCCGGCTCATAGCGATTTGACGACTATTATTTTGTCGCAAACATCCTGCTTTTCACCACCAATTACCATCCACTTCAGAAATGGGTCAATTTTATTGCGATTCAGCAGCGATTCGCAAATGGAAATTCAATTCATGAGGTTCTTTTTGTATCCAGCCTTATTCAAGTCGTTACAAACGGTTCTTTTATGCAATATTTAGCTTCTGGGTAATCAAAGCGGTGTTTACCATGGTCAGTCTTGACGATTTCTATTATTTTATCGAAAATTTCGACAATTGGTCTTCTAGAGCGTAGTACATCTTTGACATTAAAATTATATATTTTCTGCCGCCAGGGTTGCGTTTTCGCCTTTATCGAAGAAAAACTATAAAAACGCGCACTCGAACCATAACGAGACAAGCGATTGGAAAACTGTATAAGTACTTTTTTTGGATGCGAAATCTTGTCTATCTAATGCCAGCTATCGTATCCCGATCGCGCTGATATATCGCGAGGTATAGATTATTAAAGCCACCTATTGGAAGAATAAAAGATTTCTTTTTACTATATCATATCAAAAGAGTTTTATTTAAAAGCATTTGAAACCACTCCTGATTCAGAGTATATATCTCGTACACACTTTGAAATATTCATAGTAGATTGGAATTGTTGGTTGGGAGTTTCTAAAAACTGGATAAATGACATAAAAACCACATTTTCGGGAAACTAGTTTATAAGTTTATAATGAATAATACATAATTCTTAATTAGTTTATTTTCTTTTTTTATAATTAGAGAACTGGCAAATAAAACGCATACTGTCATTAAATATTATTGCGAAACTTACGAAGATTCACCCAAAAATAAACAACAATTTTTCACATCTAAACTAAACAATCTATAAATATTTGCAAAAATTATATCGATACAATTAAGTGCAACCTCATTTATAATTTGTGAAACTTAAAATTCAAAAATCACTGTTTATATCCAGTCTCGCTAAATTCTAATAATATCAAATAAAATTGCAATCACTAAATGGGAAGGGGAGACAAGAGAGATGCGAGTGTAGCGAAAGTAAACAGATTGGCATAACGACCCACTAAGCATATGAAATTATCAGTGCACAGCCGGCAAACGACCTGTCATTGGTTTTTATTCCGTTTCAGTCCAAAGATTTTGAATCGTTAGGTTGTAGTCAGACTTTAGGCATGAGAGGTGTATGCGAATTACCTTGCACCGGACAGAATGAAAAAACGGTCTCTGGGATCACCAACTTACAAAAGATCCTCATTTCATAAACTTTCTCCATATATTACAAATGCAGGCCTCTTTGTTGTTTGAATAACGTATGTTAATTTTGCCTTTCTCAATCTTTGAGATTACTGCAGTAACACAACTCAATTTTTGGGAAACAATGTCTATGACGATGGCGGCGAAAGACTCTTATTAAAGACCCATTATGATATTGAAGATGTGGGGGGAACTGAATACTAATTGAGCTACATTGAAAGGCAAGCACATCAGTATTATCCAATCAGAACTTTTTTATTAGCCTTATGTATCCAGCTGATTCTGTTCGAAGTTTCAGGCATAAGAGTTAACCTGTGTTTTAATGGGTGCTCAAAACTTTTGCGTTTTCTCATGACATTTATGGGGAATCTGAACCGTCTATGTCAACTATAAATTATAGTATAGCTGAATTTAAATGAGGACGAACACCAGGTCTAAGAGACATCCCATTCTAGGAATGTTGGACAAAATCTTTGCAATAATAATGAATCACCGACGAAATTCAAGCTGCGAAAATCATGATACTATAGATATTCCATGTAAGCGAGGGAAATGTATTGCACAAATATTAGGGTATAGGGCACAAGGGTGCCACGTTTGTTAGCAGCCAACAAATAACACAATAGTCTGACCATATCGAAGAAGTAATTTGCGATTTCCTATCGAAACAAGCAGGACTTTTTTGTTAATTCACAGTAAGCAGTCATTTCCTAATTGTAGGCGACTGTCCGCCATAACATTCTAGATACAAAAAACAGTGGACAGTGGAGAACGATGATAGACGGACGCCAAATTCAGGCTGTCATCCAAAAAGGCGGAACAACCGCCTACAACTCATGCATTTTTGTTGATGAACAAACGTTTATGCCATTACAAATGTATGCGAGTCGAACTAATGTCCCTGCAAATTTAAATTTCGTGATAAATCGCATTGTGTAGCAACTCTCTTGTATCCTCGTTTTATCCATAAAAATGAAGTGGGGCTTGACATTTGTTTTTAAACTATCACAAGATCGTGCTTATGGTCCACCGTCGGCAAACGCGACGTAGCTTTTTCATACCCAATCAAAGCTGGTTCTTTTGTCTCAGGTGTTTAAAAAATGATGCATGTTCCGGCAACATCACTGAATCAACTGGATTATATATTATGGTTCATAGTAAATGCGGCACCCATTTTATCGGCAGATCTTTTCTTATCAATTTTCATTTTAAAAATTTAAACCACTTTATTTGTGTCACCAACAATCTGCCAAGTTTCCGATCGTTGTATGGTCAAAATACTGTAGAGGACTTTATCAATTATTTCTGGCGTAGCAGCTTTAATTAAACATTCAGAATGATATGCAGTATAAGTGGATGTATAACCACGTTGCCCTTAAAGGTTGGTATTAGCTAACTCCCTGTAAAAAAAGTCGTCTTTAAAATTGAGAATAAATTTGTTCTCCGCGTAACACTATGTTTTTCCGCAATAAACATTTTCTAACACTGACTGATGTAAACAGCTGATGTAAACAATTGATTGATTGCACCCGCCATTTCATAAGATTTTTTTTAAACCTACGATGGCGGTTCCAAAACTACCCGACCTGACGTATAGATGAAAAGTGGAAACCTTATAAAACACATGTTTTTAGTTTCAAGGCGCCATATTGTTTAGTATTTTTATTTGAGCCATATTCAAATTCAAAAGTATTTGAATTTGTAAACCTGGAAAAAATTGGTCACCACTATGTAATTCAATATTTTCATTTGAAAGGTCTCAGTCCAACCAATAGTAAAGCTGAGCTAAATCTTACTCTGGGGGAGTCTGCTCCTTCGTTTACGACTATTTTATATTGGATTGGGTAGCAGAGTTTAAACGAGGCCGTTGGAGCTGCCAAGACGAAAAGCGTAGTGGTCGACCAATTGAGGTGTCCATGCCAGACACGCTTAAGAAAATCCACAAAATGGTATTGGATGATCGTCGACTGAACGCTGAAATGATTGGCATTTCTGAAAGTCATATACGTCATATATTGACCGAAAATTTGAAGACGAGAAAGCCGTGCGTAAGATGGGTGCCGCGCTTGCTTTCAATGGACCAAAAATGGCGTTCTGAAGATGTTTCGGTAGAGAGTTTGGCGATGTTTTACGGCAATAAAGTCGAATTTTTGCGTCGATTTATAACCGTGGATGAGACATGATCCACCATTTCACACCTGAGACAAAGGAACAGTCAAAGTAGTGGACTCGAATGCGAATACGGTTCCATCTGCAGACAACAGCAAGTAATATGTTAATTCATTGCAGCGTTTATGTGATGAAATTATGGAAAAAGGCCGCATTTGACGAAAAGAAAGTATTGTTTCATCAAGGCAATGCTCTAGTTCACACATTCACAATTGCAATGACCAAAATTAGTGAATTAAAGTTTGAATTGCTTTAGCACGCACCTTATTCGCCTAATTTGGCTCCCTCGGACCATTTTCTATTTCCAAACTTGAAAAAAGGGCTCGATGGTAAATGATTTGCGAACAACGAAGAGGTGGAGTCTACAATTTATGGTTTGATGGAGTTTGACAGTTTTTACTACAAACAGGATATAGAACAGGGTATTGAATATCGCTGGAATATTGAATATCGAGCTTAAAGGAGATTATGTTGAAAAATTAAGAACATTCTTGAGTTCTTTGTTAGGTCGGCTAGTTTTGGCGCCGCCTTTGTATGTTTAATCTGTCTGGCAACAGGTGCGGTTATAGAGAAACCGTCGAGAGATATCAGAAGATTTATCTTTTCCGTTTTTAATAGTTGTACGGCCAGAGAAATCCGGTTAATAGACTATGATTGGAGCATGGCATGCTTTGCTGTGCTAATATTCTCTCCTCGGACGTTGAAAATCTATGCCGTAGATAATGGATTACCAGTTCCATGTGAGGTATGATAAAGCAAAACTGGAGTAGCTTGTCTGTGAAACCCAGACCAGAGGGTTCTTCTCTTCTGGTAGCACGGGCGACCAGGGGCCCAAGGAACATTGTTCCTTCCTGATCAATGGTGTTGGACTCCTTGTGGGAGCATCGTGTTGGCTGTGGTTGCCCGAACAAATGTTTTCAGTGCTTTTGCGTTGCTTCAGGTTGCGTTGCTGAAGGAAGGCAGAAGCTTGGAAAACACTGTTCATGTCTATCCGAGGTCTTCCTCAACTCCTAACCTGGAGGTAGCTCACTTCATACCAAGTGACTACAACGGTACTTTGGCGGAGAGAGGGAGTGGGCCCTGAGGAAGTTTTTCCAAGGAACCTACTTCTAAAATCTGGTAGTTTGACTAATCCTTTCGGGATTAGTTTGGGTACCCAAAAGGGGCGCTTGCTGTCGCAAGAAGAAAGAAAGAAAATATAACCAAGAATGGTTAATGGAAAACAGCACCTGTGTGATGGCACACCATGGGTAAGGCCTTCAAGGTGAGACTCATGTAAAACCAACACATTTGATTCGATTTGTGCTTACTGTTTATTGTGTAGTTATCATACAACCTCAGTACTACATGCAGTTATGGCAGTTTTCACATTTTCCAATAATCGCGTAGCGTTTTATGTCCACTCTCGATCTAAATATTTCTCTGCCTCTCTGCACTGCATATACGAGTACTTCAATTACTACAGTTGTTTAAACCATCAATACTGTGTTGGGAGTAAATAATTTCATATTTATCTAGTTGCTGCCTGCCTACGTGTTTACATTAAATGTTGTGTCTGCTACTATTAATATTTACATATTTCAATTTGCATTAATAATTTTTGTTTTGATTTTCGCTACTCGTGTAAGTAGTATTTATTTAGATATCAGTTCTGATTCTCCTTCCACAAATATACTCCCCCGGATCCATGTGTTTAATTACACAAAAAAAATATGCGATCGCAAAAAAGTTATCACAATTTTGTGTATATATGTATATGTATATGTATATACATATATATAGTTTTGTTTTATTTTTATTTTAATTTTTGTTTTTTGCTTACAAAAGATTATTTATACATAAATATTGTTTTACAAGCAAAAGCAAGAATAAAAATAAAAACTGAGATTGAGTTAAATTGCTGGCTCCTTTGTTGCTGATTTCGGATTGACTTTGTGTTTGTTCATCTGGAAATGTTTTTAATACCCAGTGAAATATTTGGAAGCGAACAACTTGTATATCGGCAAATAGTATATTTATTGTTCTTAGAAATACTGAAAACAAAGAGGAGGAGATCAGCGAAGCTCTTTTCTGGGCTTTGCTCTTTAATTCATTTTTCAATAATCTTACAAATAAATAAGTTGCATTCGCAAAAAAGAAACTAGTCTTGGTCATATCGTTCTTTTTGTCTTACGCAACTTGTGGTGCGTTCTCTTGGTGGGAACATGTCGCTTTTATGACGTCTTCCAAATTGCGTTTGATTATACGAGTACATAACTGTCAGGTTATATAATTTAATAATCTTTGAAATTTTAAGTTTTTTATTTTTATAAAATTTTGATTTGAACAGATTTGAGCGATAAATCTGATAATCGGCGATGGCGATTCCTTGGCCAAATAATTCTTTCGAAAGAAGGTAACCCTAGGCAAAAAAGAAAAATAAATAAATAAATAAAATAAAATAAAATAAAATAAAATAAAATAAAATAAAATAAA
>JAHXMU010025961.1:0-14907 GCA_019455685.1 Philornis downsi | reverse complement strand
TGATTGAGTAGAGTTCTTCGGGATAGCATCATTATATGTGGGATAAGAAATTGAATGTCTCCTATCTCCATTTTATGATGTTGAGGCTCAATTATGAGCCCCCTTTATACATATGTACTTTTCATCAGTTCGAACAAGTAAAAAGCGTGCCTTTGTAAAGCATAACAACATTTAGTAACGACAACAATTTGTGCTCATATTGTTTTGTGCACAAAACATCCTGTGTGCCATTAAACGGACGATTTCATTTTTTCGATTTTATTCACTTTTTCTCTATTCTCGTACAATCAAGAGAGACAGCTACTTACTGTGGTGCTGCATTATACGCGCATGGACTCACATTGAGTTTTATAGGTTTTATAATCCTCAATTGTGGAAACTGATCAGGAATACGACGATGACGATGACGATGACAATGAGGACAACGATGGTGATGGTGGTGGTGCTGCCGATAATGATGTTGTGAATGACGCTAGCAGTTATGACAACGGTGGTGCTGGTGGTGACGCCAACAACATTGTTGATGCTGTTGTTGCTACTTTTATTTGTTTTTGTTTTTTCGGTTGTTGTATTGTTTTCAAACACATTTGATTTTTCCCTCTTCCGCTCGATTGCTGTTTAGTCTTCTTTTGTTGTGCTCTGTTGTATGAGAAATGTAATCGAGAGTTGTTGTCTATGGTTCTATTATAAAGTGGTGACTGCTGTTATTGTTGTTGTTATTATTATTATTGCTGCTGCTTCAGTTTTTGCGCCATTGTTGTTGTCATTGATGCTGCGGCAAATAATGTTGTTGCCGTCGAACTACTTCAATAATTCAAGTGTCAAATCCTTATTTGCCTTTTGCCGATTTCGCAATAATACTTTATGTGTTTTAATGTTTATCAGCACTGAGAGACTGAAGGAGGTAAAGAGAAGTAATGCTTAGAGCAATGAAGAAGAACAGGGATGCCGGGTTTTTGTGCTCCACAAGTTGACGGTGAAGTGAAATGATGTGCTTGCAGTAATAGGAGTTTCGTAGGAGTTAAATTCACTCAACGTAACTAATCTGAAAACACTGAGGTGTGCAAAAAAGTTGTCGGGCGCTAAAGCCTCTCGAGCACAACTCTTGCTATACCTACGAAATCGGTTAACATTCATTCTTCGCTCTTTAGAAATGGCTTAAAATTTGATTTTTCGATGGTCGAGCTTTTTAGAAAAAAAAAAAAAAATAAAAATAGTTAGAAAAAAGTAGAAACTGAAAAGTTTAGGAACATTTCAGTTTCTATGCGGAATATGGCTTATTAATATTTTTCCTGATTTTCTGCCAATCTAATGAATGGATTGGACTGATTTTCTGAATCTCCATGAAAAACAAATGAAGCTCGCAATCAATAGGTAAATTTTTGCAAGATGTCTTAATTTGTTGCAAAACATTAATAATTCTTTTAAATAAATTAAAATATTTGGACAATCTCGATCCAACCTAATAATTATTTTATGCATCATGTATTTATTATCTATTTTATCAGCAAGCATATGCTAAAATAAAATCTATATGTACATTACAGAATTATTCGCAATTTTCTGTGAGAATTTTTTTTTTTTTTTTGTTAATTTTTGATTTTCTTAACAAACATGAACTCACCGATAATCTGTAAATTGTTGTTTTTGTTTGGTCTTTTGAATGTTTGATTTAATAGTTGAAACTAAGAGTTCGAATACCGCTTACAGTTTTTTACATAATAGTACAATGTGCTCAAATTTTTTAATTTTCAAAACATTTTTCACAACTTAAAAAAAAAATTAGGTATTTTGTCTGAGGACAATCAGAAAAACACGACTGGTACCGTCTTTAATCAAAGCCATATGTTAGATGACATAGACATCATTCGACAAAAACTGAGAGATATTTCTGCAGATTTCTCAAGCATCGGGAAGAAAGCAGCGAAAATGGGTCTGGTGATAAACGAGTATCGAACAAAGTTATTGATATTTGGAACATCTCGATCCAACCTAATGATTATTTTCTGCTCTTTTGAATTGTCGAGTTAATAAAGGGTGTCCCAACAAGAACGCGAGATTTAAATTTGGCGCCATTCGAAGTGTCATTGTTTGACATTTGAACAATTGTTATTGTTTGCTAGTAGAAGGTACGAGATTAGTAAAAATGGAGCCCAACACGAATGAACAACGCATTCTCATTGTGAAATTGTTTTACCAAAATGGTGAAAGTTTTGCGGCTACAGTTCGCAAATTGCGATCAATTTGGGGTCACAATAATGTTCCAAACGAGTCAACCGTAAAGAGATTAATGGATAAATTTGCCAAAACTGGGCCTGTTAGTGAGGTAAAGACAACAACGCGCCTTCGACCAGATTGATCGACCGAAAATGTCGCAGGTGTACGTGATGATGACGCTCAAACTCCATCCACCTCAATTCGTCACCGAGCTCAGCAAATTGGTGTCTCCAAATCCAGTATGTAGCGAATTTTGACGAAAGATTTGCATCTTCATGCATACAAGCTTTCGAATACCACTTACGGTCACATGTCTGATAGACAAAGCACTTTCAAACCTTTCATAAAAAATTACATATTTTGGCTTAGAGTATTTAGAAAAAAATCAATTGGAGTAGTCTGCAAAATTTTAGTTTTTGTATAAAATATTGCTAAATCAATTTTTTTTTTTTTTTGATTAATTTAATTTTTCTTTATTATCAAAATAGGTATTCTCTACTGCCAACGATGACAACGAAATTATCTTCAACGACAAGGCCCATTTTTGTATGTACGGCTTGGGACGATGGTAACAAATCAGCTGTTACACCAATGAACATTCTGCATGAGCGTTGTGAGGGCATAAAATCAAATTCGACAATAGGTTTTGAGTTGTTTCACTTTCTCCACCCTAAATCAAAAATATACAGTGTGGGCCATATGAGTGTTGGCGATTTAATTCTTGAATTTCTCGGTAACGCGCGGCGTGGGGTGGCGGGGGGATATTTTGTTCGCTGCGCCGCTTCCTGGAAATGTAGTCGCCATGGAGTCGTACACGGGAGTGCAGCGTGCATTTTGTGTCCGAGCGTATTACGAAAACAATAAATCAGTGATTACTGCACGACGTTCGTATCGGCATGAACACGGTTTACACGATTTAAGTGAAGTTCCAAGCGCCAATGTGATACGAAAATGGATCAGAATGTTCGAAACAACCGGCTCAACAGTACCAATTACGGTTCGTGGTCGCCCAGTTTCTGCAAGATCAGCCGACATTGTGGAGCGTGTTCGTGTTTCAGTTCAGCGAAATCCGCAACAGTCAACACGTAAGAGAAGTCAGTCTTTGGATGTCAAAAGAACAACTTTACGACGAATTTTGAAACGTAATTTGCATTTGAAGGCTTATAAGATTCAGATAGTCCAAGAATTAAAACCCGATGATGCCAATAATTGACTTAACTTTGTCAATTTGATGCTAGAGCGGTTCAACAATTTCAACAACGTGGTTTTTAGTGACGAGGCCAATTTTCACCTTAATGACCATGTGAACAAGCAAAATTGTCGGTTCTGGTTCGAGACTAATCCCTGACGCTTGCATGAACGTCCACTTCACAGCCCTAAGCTTGTCGTGTGGGCTGGGATAACGTCAACCGGTATTATTGGACCATACTTTTTTGAGGACGAAAGAGGGCATGCGATGACGGTTAGAGCGAACAATTATTGCAACATGCTAGCAGACTTTTTGGTGCCAGCTTTGCAAGAACTTCAAGGCAATACCTCGAGGATGTGGTTTCAATAGGATGGGGCCACATGTCATACGGCTAGGGTATCCATAGAGCTGCTGAAAAATGTTTTTCCTGGAAAACTCATTTCGAAAAGGGGGGATATTGAATGGCCCCCACGTAGCCCCGATCTCTCTCCATGCGATTATTTTCTATGGGGCTACCTCAAATCGGTAGTCTACGAGAATAATCCGACCAATTTAGAGCAGTTGAAGAGGAACATTATTCAGGAAAGCAACAAAATACCGAGAACTACTTTTCAACGAGTTTTCCAAAATTTGCGACTTCGGTTCCAAGAGTGTCAAGCAGCCGAGGGAAGCCATTTGGACAACATTATTTTGAAGTTTTAAAAATTCCCATGCTTCTACTTTTTAAAAATACAAATATATTTTTTTATGTTTTGTAGTTTTTTTTTTTTAATTGAATATTTAAACCGCCAACACCCTTATGGCCCACCCTGTACAACACTCCGGCAACCGAATCAAAATTGTGTTAATATAATTTTGTTTCTGTTTTACACATCCAAAACGAAATTATACAAACAATTTTGATTTCAACTCTTACGCCAAAAGCGAAATTAGAAACAATTTTGACTTTGAATCAGCTTATAAAGATTTTTGTTGTATTTCATTTTAAATTTCTCAATTCAAAAAACACACAAAATTTTTCAGTACCTGTAAAGATTTCTGAAACAAATTTCCAACATACTTTAAATAAATTCATAACACCAAAACCGAAACGTTCAGTTTCGTTTGGTCCCAGTTTTCGTGAAGGTCCCTGAAAAATGCTAATATTACTTATTACAAAATATGTAAAAGTAATACAAAAACTAAAATATCCATATTAATTGTTAACCTACATAAATAGAGCATAATCAAATATTGAAAAAGTGCGATAAGATAATAACGAATAATTTTGTATTGTAATTGTGTATTATTGTATTTGTATAATTTTATTTTTGTATAACTTAAGCATAAAATGGAGAACATAGGATGCAAAAAATAATCAGTGGGTTGAATCGAAATGTTACACGTATTTTAATTTATATAAAATAATTATGAATATTTTACAAGCTTCATTGGTTCTTAATGAACTGCCAAAAAATCAGACCAATCCATTGTATAGATTAGCAGAAAGTCAATAAACATGAAATTCATTCACATTTCGCACAACAACTGAAATTTTCTCGAAACTATGCAAATTGTATTTATTCTAAATATCCTCATTCAAATATCTAATTTTTTTTTCGAATACCTGGACCACCGATGAACACACTTTACAAAATTTTAATCCAAATAGGTAGCTGAGAGGCGTGAGAAAACATCGTATTAACTAAGGTAGTGAATAAAATACTAGTTTCCTATACTGAAGTACACATGAGTTATACATACATTTTTCAAAATTGTATTGATTCCTTAGATACAAAAGGTGCATAGAATACTCGTATATTGCGGAAAAAGGTAACGTTTTGAAATTTGGCTAATAGGACTATCTAAAGGCTCAACATCTAATTGCACATTTTTTATAGAATATATATAGGAATGGAGTGTGTTTGAGTGTTCTCGGTCCCAAGTGAAGCACGTGAAGGATTTATTAGTAATCTCCACTGAAAGAAAGTTATCTTTCAACGATCCTTGATGTACATTGATTCGAAGAAATTGCCCCAAATTACACTTTTCACAGAATCGATGAGAATTTGTCATCAAAAATTGTCATTAACTCAATGAAAAATTATCATCAACATTTTCGTAAATAAAAAATTTTTGATATGTAGTATACAAAATATAAAATTTGTAATATACAAAATATTTGTTTTGTTTTTTTTTAATGTGTTCATGTAATGTGAAAACGAAAATTCATCTCAGAAATTTTCGACGTTGCGCTCACGTATGTATTTTTCTAAACTCAGTGAACGCCGGAAATTGTAAAACGGAGAAAGCCCGAAACAGTCCACCCCGAAATAATTTAGAGTCCACAATTCGTAACCGATTTTGACAACTTTAAGCATTAAATTTGTATTCTATGTGAACACTATTTTAAAAGAGAAAATATCCCCAACTAGCGAAGAAGAATGCGTTCATCTTTCATGACAATGCACACATTTACAAAATTTCGCTTCAAAATTCTATTCCTCTATATCTCTCTATATCCTTCTCAGATGTGTCCGTCTAGGATCATCTCCTATTAACAAATCTGAAGAAGTAGTTGGAAGGCCAAAAGGCAGCTAATTTATGAACAAAAATGCGTTTTTACGAGGGCGGTAATAAAACTAACCGCTTCGACGTATAAATGGAGTCAGTAGTTTGGAAAAAAAGTATTTTGAAGAAAAGTGGTAACCTTATAAAACATATGTTTCAAGATGGCACTTTGTTTAGTATTTTTATTTGAGCCATCAAAAATAAACGATTTCAGTAAATTTATAAACATGGAAAAAATGATTCACCGTTTGTAATTCAATATTTCCATTTAAAAGGTCTCAATCCAACCAATATTAATACCGAGCTATATTCTATTCTGGAGGAGTCTGCTCCTTCGCTCACGACTGTAAAATAGTGGGTAGCAGAGTTTAAACGAGGCTATACGAGCTGCCAAGACAAACACCGTAGTCGTCGAACAATTAAGGTATCCACGCCAGACGTTGTTAAGAAAATCCACAAAATGGTATTGAATGATCGTCGGCTAAAGGTGTGTGAAATAGCTGAAATGATAGACATTGCAATAGGTGATATACATCGTATATTGACCGAAGATTTGAAGATGAGAAATCTGTGCGCAAGATGGGTGCCGCGCTTGCTTTCAATAGAGCATCGTGATGATATTTCAACACAGTATTTGGCGATGTTTCACCGCAATAAAACAGAATTTTTACGTCGATTTATAACTATGGTTGGGACATGGATCCACCACTTCCCACCTGAGACAAAGAAACAGCCAAATCAATGGACTTGAGTGGGAGAATCGTGTCCAAAGGAAAAACCATCAACCAAGAATATTATGCTAATTTATTGCAGCATTTACGTTATGAAATTATGGAAAAAGGCCGCATTTGACGAAAAAGGAAGAGTTGCTTTATCAAGACAATGCTCCAGTTCACACATCCACTATTGCGATGGCCATAATTAAAGCATTAAAGTTCGAATTCCTTCATCCTGGACCATATTAGCCAGATTTAGCTCCCTCGGATTATTTTCTATTTCCAAACTTGAAGGAATGTCTCGGTAGTAAAATATTTGCCAACAATGAAGAGGTGGAGTCTGCGATTAATGGCTATTTAAGGAGTTGGACAATTCTTACTATAAACAGGGTATAGGAGCCATTAAACATAGCTAGAGAAAGTGTATCGAGCTAAAAGAAAATTATGTTGAGAAATGAAGATATTTTTCCCAAATTGTTTGATTTCTTTGTTAAGTGGGCTAGTTTTGGGACCCCCTAGCATCATACCCATCATTTATCCGCCTAGGGTCATCTCCTACAACCAAATCCGAAGAAACAGTGGGAAGAATGGGAACTTACGCTCAAAAATCAGCTAATATACGAACACATGGGTATTTACTAAGGTTTATTATAAAGAAAAAAAAAATACAATATAAAGAATTGCTGAAATGGTTCCAGCAGGGAAAGGAATTCGGTGTGGCTTCGCAGAAGGCAGTGAGTAAAACTGTATTCAAAGGAGTAACCAGAAAACTGTTGATCTCCGACTAAATAAATATATAAATTAGGCGAGACATTCGATTTTGCTTTAAAGTACAAATTATAGCAGAAATCAGATTACTTTCGGCAAAAATACAAAAGGGCTGACTTTAAGGAAGTGACCAGAAAAATATACAAGTTAGAAGAGACACTATATTTTGATTTAAAGTACTACAGATTACACTGTGGAACATTTTTGGGGTTTTTGTCTGAGGGGTGAGAAATTATAAGTCAGGGTGATGGTACTAGGTCAGTATAGTAAAATCCTGAAAGGGTTTCGCGTTCGTATGTGTCAGTTTTTTTTATGACATTTTACATTTTCTCAGAATTAAAAAACAAGTAATAAACAAAAGGTTATTTGATTTTTATGGTTGCTGTAAAAAACTGAAAAACGGTCATAAATGTGCGCGGACAATTGAAAGGAAAAAAGGAAAGTGCACTTTTGTAATTATTTGGGTTTTTTCTGTTGCCTACCTGCATGATTTTTTTACACAAATTGCGCCCACATTCATGTGTGGTCATGTTTTAGAACGTCATTAAAATATTGAAAAATACGTAGTATGTATAAATAGGTGTTCATTGTTCGATTTTTGTCATTCTTTTTGTCATAGAATATGGAACTGTGCAAGCCATATATAAATAGATTTTGCTACTGCTGCGGTCAATATGTCTCAACACATAAAAAAAGGGGAAATTTCAGTACTGATTTTGTTCAAATATACGAGATGTACTTCAACCAAAATGTTATAGTGAACAAAAATTGGGTGCCAAATATAGTGTGTAAAAGCTGCTACAACCGTCTAATGGATTGGAAAAATAGAAGACGTGAAAGTATGCCATTCGGTATCCCAATGACTTGAACTAATCCTGGCGAAGGTCACAATCCATTGAATTGCTATGCATGTGCGAATAAAGGAGCCGCAAAAAGGATAAGAAAATCGTATAATTACGTTGGTGTTGCAAGTGCCGCAACACCATTGCCTCATTCGGATCACATTCCTGTGCCAAAAGCTTCTAGCCCAGATATTTTATCTTCTACGACTGCTCCGACATATGATTTACGTGATGATCCCCCATATGAGCCATCAGTATCCCATGAGCCAATTTTAATAAATCAAAATAAGCTTGATTCAATTGTTGCCAAATTGGAATTAACACAGCATAAATCGGAAGAGCTGGCTTTGTTTTTGAAATCAAACAATTTGTTGGCACCCGGTGTAAAAGTCACAGCTTATCGAAGTCGTCAGGCAACACTCCAAAGTTTATTCCTTGTGAATGATGGAAAAACTTCTGCATATTGCCCGGATGTAGGAAAATTGATGGACGCAATGGAATTAAAATATGAAGCAGATGACTGGAGATTATTTATTGACAGTTCAAAACTCAGCTTGAAGGCAGTTTTACTGCATAAGATCAATAAAAAACCTTCAGTTCCAATCGCCTATAGTACAGAAACGAAAGAAACATATGATGCACTGGAAAATATTTTGAAAATGGTTAACTACGCCAAACATAGGTGGCGCATATGCTGCGATTTAAAAGTTGTAGCTATGCTTTGCGGTCTTCAAAGCGGCTATATAAAATATATGTGCTTTTTGTGCGATTGGGACACACGATTTTCCGGTGACCAATATGCATGCCACGGATGGAAACTCAGAGAGCACAGCAGGTTACAAACGGCCAATATTATTCGTGAGCCTCTAGTACCGAAGGAGAAGATATTGCTGCCTCCACTGCATATTAAACTTGGAATTGTTAAGAATTTCATCAAAACTATCGCCAAAAGAGATGAAGTTTTCTTGTGTTTGAAACTAATTTACCCGAGACTCAGCGAAAGTAAAATTAAAGGAGATTTTCCATCTTTACAAATTCATTTTTTCCAATCAGGCGTACTAAATGGTCCAGATATACGAAAGCTGATTAAAAGTGACGCATTCAACAATATTTTGATTGACGCTGAATTGGATGCATGGCAGGCAATCAAAGAAGTAATAGAAGGCTTGTTGGGAAAGCATCGTTCTACCAACTACGATGTTTCTGTCGCAGGGATGTTAAGATCGTTCACGGAAATTGGTGTCCACATGTCCTTGAAAATCCATTATTTACATCATCATCTGGACTATTTCAGCAAATAATTGGCTACCGAATCCGATGAACAAGGCGAACGCTATCATCAAGTTGCTATGCCATTTGAAATGAGGTAATACTGATTTTTTATTTTTTCAAACTCATTTTAATAAAAGAAAAACTTACAGATATAGAGGCAAAAAGCCGCCGAGTGCAATAATTGCGGAAATTTGCTGGTGGAGTAAGTTTGTGTGGCAAGACAAGGATGATCCTGATGATAAAGAATTTTCAGGAGGTGCAGAAGGGCCAGCAGTGGAGTCACACACTGACATTATGTGTGGTTCAGAAACTGATGACAGCGATGAATGCGATGCCAATAGTCCCGAACAACCACCATCGAAAAAGTCTAGGCAATATTTTTTAAAATAAATAAAAATAAATAAATAAAATAAAAATAAAAAATTATAAAAATGTTTACTTTATTTTTTTAGTAGTTTATGGCCAGAAGTCTGGAGTTATGGGGGAAATTTTATAAAAAAAAAACGCGATAAATGACACTTTTTTGAATAAAAACAAATATCAATATTCTTGTTAAAATGGGATACCTTCACTTAATTGTAAATAAAAGCAGAACGCGTTAATCGATTTCTATGATCTATGTCGCATTTTGTTTATAGGTTATGTGGCCTTACGTAAAAGTTATAAGACTTGACACTTTTTTCCGTTTGGGATTTATATGACTAAAAAAAAAAAAAAAAAAAAATTTTGACAAAATTTTCTTCATAAATTTATTTATAATTGCAAAAATGTTGATTTGGTAGAGAAACAGTATATGAATGGATTTAAGGAAATGTAATTCTTAATTTTTCTCAATTTGTTTCAGCAAAATCGAACTAGTCGTTCTCGAGTTATGTCAAACTACGTTTTACAACTAAGCGAAAAAACATCAAGATAAGGAAAAAATGTAAAAGGTCATAAAAAAACTGACACATACGAACGCGAAACCCTTTGAGGATTTTACTATACTGACTTAGTACCATCACCCTGACTTGGAATTTCTCACCCCCCAGATTGGCTGTTGTACTGTGTTACAGGCGAAATCAGAGTAAAGATCGGCAAAAGATCAGAATGACTGAAATTGAAGAGGTAACCAGAAAAATATACAATAAATATACTCGTACAAGTTAGGAGAGACACTTAAGTTTGATTTAAAGTACAAATTACAGCAGAAATCAGAAAAAAGGACAGGAGTAATAAATAGTTAATATCATCTAAGGTGTTCCAAATTTCCTTCAAAAACAGTCTACGTTTTTCTTTAATAATCAATGTTGGTAAACAACCAGAATAAACTTATTACGCTGACATGTTTGCAATAATTTACGTCTATACAAGAAAGATAGTATATGCTAGTTATTATGGCATACAGCCAAATGTGTAGTACATATGTAACATACATACACACACACACACACACACTTAAAGCACAAATACTATTTTATATGTAAGCAAGAAATGTATTGTTATATTTCGAGTATGTATTGTGTTGATTATTATTTGGTGTTTCACTAAATTTGCTGACAAAGAACGGATTATAGCCGTATCCTGTCGCTATTGCTACTTATGCTGCCAACCACCACCACGACAGTCACCACTTCGTCTTGATAAGAAGGATGTGGTTTGATACCACATCGTTTCTAACCCCCCCTCCACTTCTTCCCCTTCTTCTGTCTCTTTCTTTGCATCGTAATTCATGCAGTTCATTTGTCAGAGGATGCCTTTTTGTTGTATTTATTGCCAGTGAACGAACAATCAACTATATTGGGCGGTTTGTGTTAAGTCCTCCTCGTATGCCACCAGAACAATTTAATTGTCTCTATAAATGTTTTCTCTTAACAATAGGACGTCGCCGTCACCAGCCGTTGCCAACGGTGAATAATGTTGTTTCACGCTGTGATTGGTAGCGATATCAATTTAAGTGTATTTAATTCTCATCCGCCTTAAAAAAGGGCACAACATAAAAAAAGAAGCAAATTGCTAATGGTTATCCAGCAATATCGCCTCAGTTGGCTGGGCAAACTAACAATAAGTAAGTGGAAATTTTTGCCATTCAATATGATGACTACTTTTAACTTTATATAAGCAGGGATAGGAATGATTGGGAAGGAAATCGGCATAATAAGAAAGACCAAATAATTTCATTTGTTATACATCTGTATAATATTGTTAAATGTGTGTCACTAAGCGACAGACTTATTGATTCTTCATTCATCTCCTTGTTGATAGTTTGTAGAATATAAACGTCTAAATAAGTTATGAAACTTAAAATATCACTCATATCATATGATGAAGCAGGTTATACCAATGAGCTTTTAAGCATTTTCACCTAACTTCATTTTGCACCCATGCAAAAATATGCTAAATGCCAAAAAGGGGGGTGATAAATCGCTAGGTTCTCATCAACAAATCCTCTGAGTACATACAATGCGTCATTTAGTGCAATTGAATGAAAGATATGAAGCCAGAATTTTGTGGGTTAAATATTTTGTTAGGTTGCAAGCAAACAAATTCTCTTTGCAGCCCATGAATGAGATATGGGAGAGCTGGCTCATATTCTGTGAGCTTAAACGCACTCTATTTTTAGACTCACTCAACGTCACAGCTTGAGAAGCATTCATAAGACTTGTCGAAGTGTTTGTCAAACACATTAAGATGAGCGCCGCTCAAATATTGATAGGCTGATGTGTGCGGTATTGAACCCGAAATCTTGCGAACGATAGTCGTGTGTACTAACCATCGCGTTGTGGTCGGCCATTTTTTGTTAGGTTATGTTATTAAAATTGCTAACATTTAATTATAAGAAATTTTGAGTTTTTATCAATGAGAAAGGCTTGAAATTTAAATTAATACAAATATAGTAAACTTCTCGTAGGTAACATTCACAATACTAAAATTGTAACTATTTGTTTAACGCAGTTGTCGTTACTTATTAAATTAATATACATATTTTTTTATATCGTTTTATATTTTTAAACAAATGAATTTCTAATTTAAATTTGCATCACGGAAATGAATTTATTGATTTTTATTTGGTAGTTATTACTTGTATGTACAAGTGTATAACAGTTAAATCACTTAACTAGCTGGCAACTATTCTAAATGTAGGCTGATTTTTTAAGATTTAAGTTTTTCAGGTTGGCAGCACTGGTTGGTAATGGCGTCCAAACGTCATCTGTCAAAGTGAAAAGTGTACAGTATACTCTGCCATTTCATCATGGAAAGACTAACAAACAAGCACTAACAAACAATTTATTATCAAAATTCGTGCTCTGTGACAAATGTGCATCGTTTGATACGACCATTTTTTGATCATCATAATCGACCTGCTGAATTAACAATTCGTGCTGTTATCTTCAAATTTCGCACCAAATTTACTTTGTTGGACATAAAACGATCGACTCGCATGCGTAGAGTGCGTACCGAAAAAAATATTGCAGCCGTAGCGACCAGTGTTAATGACGATCGTGAAATGTCAATCCGTCGCCGTTCTCAGCGATTGGGCATGTGTTACTCAACTACAAGGAATTTTTTTTTTTGCCCCAATCGGCTGAGTTGAACTTGGTTGACATATGGTTTCATCAGGAGCAGCTGGTGAGCAGCTTATCTCTCGATTTGGCCCTGTGAGTTGGTCCCCAAGATCTTACGATTTAACGCCTCTTGATTATTTCTTGAGGGGTTATGTCAAGTCCTTAATCTATGTGGATAAGTCGAACATTATTGAAGCCGAAATGCTCGAAAAAGTGAGGAAAAATTGGACTTTCCGAATGGACATTTTCAGACAGAGCAGCGGACAACATTTACAACATTTACATAAAATTATCTTTAAAAATTAAATGGCAAAGACCAATTTATTGATTCCAATAAAAATTTTAATACATGATGTAAATTTAAGTGTTTTATTCGATTGTAAAAAAACTGCGGTTAAAAAATCACCCTATAGTAATTTCGAACTTAAACTGACATTTTTCTAAAAAAAAGTCATAGCCTGTGTGGTTGCTAAGAAGTTGGCCTCGCCCTGAATCACCACTGAGAATACTCAGTATAAATATGCAAGTTTTTGAAATTCAATCGAAACTCTTTTATTTCCCCCACCCTCAAAAGCATATTTCCCGGCATCGATTTACAGAATCAAATCCTCTTGACTTTGACATTACGCCTTATCAAAGGAAAAGTAATTACTTTCTTCACTATTTGTTGTTTAGATATGGTTCAGGAATCAAAATGGCAAATTTTGGAGTTTTCTTCGGATACATGACAAATATTAAGAAGCTGTAACAGTAGATTTTCAGCTAGAATAACTACCCAGCAAAAAAAAAAGTGGAAGTCATGTAGAAGGAATCACATTTGCACCACTTCTAAAGATTAAATTCATGCACAAATATCAATTCCAACGAAGCAGTTTTTAACCACTTCAAAACTACCGTAATGAAACACTTAAAATGCTGGTTTTATTTTAATTTATAATTCCTAATAAATAAATCAAAACATGCTCGAATAACGTACTCCAAAAATTACTGTTTAAAGGACATAATATGGTCCGAAGATAGTCGGGTTAAATGTTTAATAGTCGGCTTAAAGAAGTTCCTTTTAAAGTTTTTCGGACAGTATTTATTTGTCATCCTTTATATAATGACCGAAATGCTAAGTTTGTCATTATATTTGTAAAAATTGTAAAAAATTACAAATAATCAGAGAAAAAAAAAATAAAGCATATACAGGGTGTCCGTCAGGAAGATATACAACTTTGTTTGTTTATAATTTTTGATGAAATGAAAGAGAATGGATCTTATATTGATAAATGTTTTATTTAATGTCGGCAATTATGTATGGAATACAATATCAGATAAATGTCCGCCCATGTTAGCCTCACAAATGCGAGTCCTTTTGAGCACATTTTTCATTACATTCTCACACATTTCACGCGGTATTTTATTAATTTCATCACGAATATTTTGTTTAAGTTGCTCAAGAATTTCTGGTTTGTTTGCATAAACACTGCTTTTCAGATATCCCCACAAGAAAGAAGTCCGGAGCAGTCAAATCAGGCGACTTGTTGATACCACATGTTAATCAAGCTCAAAGCATGCAGTTGTGGCGTTAAAAAATTTCCAATCATATCACGATATCGCTCCCCATTGACTGTTACCGTTACGCCGTTTTCAGTTTCAAAGAAGATTCCTCCTGACCAAATTGCACAGCAGACTGTCACTTTTAATGGATGCAAAGGTGACTGATGAAAAATTTGAGGGTCTCTCACTGCCCAGAACCAACTATTCTGTTTATTCACATATCCATTCAAATGAAAATGTGCCCCGTCACTCATTATGATTTTTTC
>JAHXMU010025958.1:0-16765 GCA_019455685.1 Philornis downsi | reverse complement strand
ACCGTCATCGCATGCCCTCTTTCGTCCTCAAAAAAGTATGGTCCAATAATACCGGTTGACGTTATCCCAGCCCACACGACAAGGTTAGGGCTGTGAAGTGGACGTTCATGCAAGCGTCGGGGATTAGTCTCGGACCAGAACCGACAATTTTGCTTGTTCACATGGCCATTAAGGTGAAAATTGGCCTCATCACTAAAAATCACGTTGTTGAAATTGTTGAACCGCTCTAGCATCAAATTGACAAAGTTAAGTCGGTTATTGGCATCATCGGGTTTTAATTCTTGGACTATCTGAATCTTATAAGCCTTCAAATGCAAATCACGTTTCAAAATTCGTCGTAAAGTTGTTCTTTTGACATCCAAAGGCTGACTTCTCTTACGTGTTGACTGTTGCGGATTTCGCCGAACTGAAACACGAACACGCTCCACAATGTCGGCTGATCTTGCAGAAACTGGGCGACCACGAACCGTAATTGGTACTGTTGAGCCGGTTGTTTCGAACATTCTGATCCATTTGCGTATCACATTGGCGCTTGGAACTTCACTTAAATCGTGTAAACCGTGTAATCACTGATTTATTGTTTTCGTAGTACGCTCGGACACAAAATGCACGCTGCACTCCCGTGTACGGCTCCATGGCGACTAAATTTCCAGGAAGCGGCGCAGCGAACAACATATCCCCCCGCCACCCCGCGCCGCGCGTTACCGAGAAATTGAAGATTTAAACCGCCAACACCCTTATGGCCCACCCTGTATATTGTAAATATCATGACGCAAATGTGGCACAATTTTTGTACTTACCGTCACGATTGCGATCAATGAACTCGTACACTGCGGTAAATCCGCCATATTCAATACTTTCGTCCGAATGGAAAAACAACCAAAGATATCGTTCTTTTGATGTGATCTCGGGTGGGAAATCAGTGCCGCAGTATTTGCCGATTAAGTTAGAAAATCCGTATTGTCCGTCACGTATCTGTGGAAGGGAATAATTATTTAAATTTTATAATTTAGATATTTAAGAGATGATTTTAAGAGATTTAGCGGCATTTCATCAAATTCCGTCTACTGCCATTGGGTAACATGAACTTCTGTTCTGTTACATATTCGGATTAGAATAATCGACAACCCTGTGTCAATTTATAATTGCATTATAATTTTTAATGTACGACCATTTGGACCGTACTGGAAACTGTTGGTCCCAATAATAAAGAATACATCAGGTAAAGTTAGTAGATTGCAGTATTTAAATAGTTTTAGGGCCTTCGATTTGGCATATCAAAACAGAAATTGCTAATAATGCCCTCATCCTGGCTCTTTACGATTTCCAAGATTATTGTTTTCCATATTTTTTTAAGTAGCTCAATCAAGATCGTAAGCACCGGAAATATTAAAAGACCCGGATCAAGGTTGTCGAAAATAAAAGCTTTCGATTAAAACTACATTACGGGGATTGAAACTAGAACAAACAGAACTCGCACAAATGAAAATATATATCGGTTGATGTGACAAAAATTCAATATCCAGACGGAAGCTTTTAAAAATATAATGTGTCTTTTAAACCGATTAGCAGATGTCAGATTTTCCAGCTGACTGGCTCGTATATACAGCGTGTCCGTCGGGAAGATATACTACTTTGTTTTGCCGCCATTTTGGTAAACATTAGTATCGACAGTTCATATTTAGCAGCCGTAAAGTAGAGATGCGGCAAATTTATTGTGGAAAAATATTCGGTCAACCAACGTGTTTTAATCGTTAAAACATTTTATCAAAATCAATCATCGATTACTGTGACGATCAGAAAGTTACGTGAAAATTTTGGGAGAAACAACGTGCCAATAAGACGCACTATTTGTCGTGTTTACAGGAGGACACAGCAGTATGTCCTCCAATTCAACTAATTGCTTTAATGGAACCAACTACAGATAGCTTTCCAGGCCACTAGTGTAGTGAATGATTTCGAAGGAAAGAGGGTAGCTGATAGGGCCAAGCATGGATCACAACGTACTGCAAGATCGACTGAGACATTACTGCTGTTCAAGAAAGTGTTTAAAACAATCCATCAACCTCAATTCAGGGCCGTGCTCAGGAGCTTGGCCTTCAAGGAACAACTTTCGCCACAATTTTGCACAAGGAATTGCATTTGTTTCCATTTAAGATTCAGTTGGCACAAGAGCTTCTTCCACAAGACCATTTACGCCGCCTTACATATGCCAATCGGATGTTACAGCTCGCCCATGACAACCCCGATATTCACGAAAAAATCATAATGGGTGACGAGGCGGGCTTATTTTCATTTGAATGGATATGTGAATAAACAGAATAGTCGATTCTGGGCAATGGAAAACCCCTCAAATTGACCATCAGTCACCTTTGCATCCACTAAAAGTGACAGTCTGGTGTACAATTTGGTCAGGAGGAGTCATTGGACCTTACTTCTTTGAAACTGAAAACGGCGTAACGGTAACTGTCAATGAGGAGCGATATCATAATATGATTGAAAACTTTTTAATGCCACAACTGCATGATTTGGGCTTGTTTAACATGTGCTATCAACAAGACGGTGCCACATCGCATACAATCAGGATTACAATGGAGTTATTGTGAGGCCTCTTTCCACAACAAGTTATTTCAAGAAATGGTGATGTTGATTGGCCTCCACGGTAGCCTGATTTGACTGCTCCGGACTACCTTTTGTGTGTATATCTGAAAAGCAAGGTTTATGCAAACAAACTAGAAACGCTTGAGCGACTCAAACAAAATATTTGTGATGAAATTAATGAAATACCGCGTGAAATGTGTGAGAATGTAATGAAATGGGTCGCATTTGTGAGGCTAACAGAGGCGGACATTTATCTGATATTGTATTCCATACATAATTGCCGATATTAAATAAAACATTTACAATTTAAGATCCATTCTCTTACATTTAATCAAAAATTAAGAACAAAGTTGTATAACTTCCCGACGGACACCCAGTACACCCTCTGTTTTGAAACTTAGCACAGTCTAATGCTTTGCCGGGCATACATAGGGGGCATGTTGACCCCTCTCATGATGCCTCTCATACAAATTGATTAATTTACCGGAGTTAAATTTTTTCCCTGCAACCCATACTCTAGGAAGCTTGAAAAACAAATCTAATAATATCAAAGATGTGAATGGAAATTCAATAGTTGACGACGGTGAAAAGCTAATGTACTTAATAATTACTTTATCCAGTCACTCAAGGACCTGCAAATGTAGTTTGACCATATTTCTACTAGCATGTTCAATTCTTTGAGAACATTGATTCACGAGATAATGAATTAACAGATAACGAATTAAAGAAAATTATTTATCCATTATCCATTTATTTTCATCATTCGGATTTCATTTTAGATGATAACGAATTAAAGAATTCTATTTATCCATTATCTATTTATTTTCATCATTACCATTATTTCATTTTATCCATTATTATCCATGAGTTATCCATAGTCTCAAAACTACCGGTCTGGCAATGCTGTCAAATACTTGTCATCTGAAGTGTTATTATTATTTAGGGGAAGGTTTGAAGTTTACAAATATGAATTATTTAACAACCGAGAAATTCGTAGAAATAGTTAAAACTTACTACAAAAGTGATGACTCAAATGTGGACACTTTTCGTGCACTACGCGGTGATTATGGATATCATAATCAAACTACTGTGCAAGAAATTGACAAGATTATAAAGAAATTTGAAGAGACTGAAAGCGCTGCAAATGTGGTCAGGCCTGTGCATTATCGCAATGTACGCACTGCCTAAAATATCGCTTCAGTTAGTAAAAGTATGGCAGATAATTCAAATTTGTCGATTCTGCTAAGTTCTCAGCTATTGGGTCTATTTTGCGTTTCATTATGGCATATTTTGTATTTAGATTTGTATTTTCATTTATATAAAGTAAAACTCACGCAACGATTAAAGCCACCTGACCTGACCGCAACGCCTTAGATATGCTGATTGGATATCACAGCTACAGATTTTGAATGCTGATTTTTCGAACAAATTTTTCTTTCATATCTCACTCGGTGGTTACATGAATAAGCTCGGAGAACCCAGAAGTGATGTTGAAGAAGTCATTGGATCCGGAAAAAAGTGAATGTTTGGTGCCCATCAAGGTTTAGAGGTCTCATTGGGCCTTGTTTTTTTTTTTTTTTTTGGAAAATGACGCTGGAGGAACCGCTGTCGTCAATTTAGAGCACTATGGCCATATGATAATTGACTTTTTTTTGGCCTGCAATTAAAGATTATAAACTGTTCGTGTTGCATCAAAATTGTGCCACAAAACACGACCGATTTTGGCTTTATTGCATGAAAAGTTTCCAGAAACCGTAATTTCTCATTTTGGCGACGTCAATTGGCCACCAAGATCATGCGATTGGACGCCGTTCGGCTTTTTTGAGGGGCTACACCAAGGGCTGTATTTACGAGGATAATCCCCACGCGTTAGAGCATTTGAAATGCAACATTTGTCAAGTTATCGCCCAGATACCGACCGATATGTGCCACAAAGTGGTCGAAAACTACCTCAAAAAGATCCACTGATGCAAGCAATCCAGAGGCTGTCATTAAAATGTTATTGTAATTCAAAAATAATGACAAAGTTCAAGCATTATAATGAAACAAAAGTTTCATAGAAATCATAGCAATAATTTTATTTTTGAAACTGAAAAATGGATAACCCGGTATTAAAATTACCTGCCGGAAAAGAATCCAAGCTATGAAATCATTTCTTCTAAAACCATTTTAGGAATTTGTGATATTATTGCGTCGCATTTGACAAAGGTTTTCAACAATATTATAACGAGCAACTCATATCCGGATATTTTAAAAATCCATAAGTCAGTTCCCATTCCTAAGGAAAAACATGTATCAGCAGTAAATAATTATAGGCCAATAGCAATATTACCTGTATTTAACAACATTTTTGCAAGAATAATGCGCAATCAACTATTAACGTACCTAGAAAGGCACAATCTTGTAAATGATTACTAGAATGGTCTTAGAAAGGGTTGCGGCACTGAGGAAGCTACTATAACTGTAACAAATGCTATATGTAAAGGATTAGATGATGGTTATAAAGGAGTAGTTAGGGTGTTTTATGCTGTAATTGATCACTACATAATGTTGGAAAAACTTACATTTTATGGGATTTCTTCATAAACAATATCTCTTTTAGGCAACTATCTTCAGTACCGAGAACAATATGTATGTGTTAACGGTTGTAAAAATTCATTACAGCTATAACTATATTACATAAGCTCTAAAATAAATTGAATAGAATAGTGAAACTCTTAATATACCAAACTTTAATTCAAAGTAACTTGAATTGTATAGTTGTTTTATGCGGCTATAAAAACAAAGTACAAAACTGAAATCTTTACTAAGAATTCAAAACAAAGCTTAGGAAACTGTGGCAAATCTGCCGTTAACATATTCAACACTTTCGTTGCGTTGTAGAAACATATTTTCAAGCATTTTGTCTGTCCATTGTACAGGGTGGCGCAATAGAACGCGCAGATTTAAAAATAGATTAAAAAATAAGTACAAAAGGTATGATTAAAATAAATCTAAGGCAAATCTAAATCAAGGAGTAATAAATGGAGTTTATTTTTTATAAATAACATCATCTAAATGGTGACCCCCTCTACGACGGCACTCCTCTAACCGCAAACGAAAATTATTGAAAACTTTCTTCAGCAATACCGGTGTAATGGCTGCCATTTCACCACGGATATTCTCCTTGAACTGAACAATGTTTCTTGGATTATTACTGTAGACTTTGTGTTTGAGGTATCCCCACAAAAAAGCCAAGAGGTGTCAAGTCTGGACTACGTGGGGGCCATGGGATATCACCTCTTTTCGAAATCAGTCTGCCGGGGAACATCTGCTTCACCACCGCCATGGAGTCATTTGATGTGTGACAGGTAGCTCCATCTTGTAGGAACCAAGTTCTGGAATTCACTATTCTTGAACTTTCAATTTCTGGAGCCAAAAATCCATCCAACATCTCAACATAGCGTTCCGTATTAACCGTGACGTTTTGGGTTGGTGGACTCATGGAGTTTTAGTCGCTATGAATCACTTTGACGGGAAACGTCGCGCATTTTGCGTGCGCGCATTTTACGTGAACTCTCGTTCATATGTTGCTACTAGGCGACAATATTGTTCTGAATATGGACTACGGCGAATTAGTGAAGCTCCGAGTGCTAATTTAATTAAAATATGAGTAAAGCGCTTTGAAGAGACCGGTTCAACATTTAAGCTACAAGCAAATGGTCGCCCAAGAACATCTAGGACCGAAGACAATGTTGAGAGAGTTATGGAGTCAGTACGAGGAAATCCACAAATGTCGACTCGCAAAGATCGTCTGTCTTACAATTATCGCGACGAAGTTTGCAACGAATTTTAACATTGGATCTTAAAGTGCATCCATATAAGCTGCAATTAACACAAGAATTGAAAGAGTCTGACTTCATAGCAAGGCTCGCATTTGCTAATGAAATGCTTAATCGATTTTCCAATTTTGACAATATCCTTTTCTCTGACGAGGCTCATTTCCTTATGAATGGGTTCGTAAACAGTCAAAATTGTCGTTACTGGAACAGTCACGGTTAATGCGGAACGCTATGTTGAGATGTTGGATGGATTTTTGGCTCCAGAAATTGAAAGTTCAAGAATAGTGAATTCCAGAACTTGGTTCCAACAAGATGGAGCTACCTGTCACACATCAAATGATTCCATGGCGGTGGTGAAGCAGATGTTCCCCGGCAGACTGATTTCGAAAAGAGGTGATATCCCATGGCCACCACGTAGTCCAGACTTGACGCCTCTTGACTTTTTTTTTTTTGTGGGGACACCTCAAACACAAAGTCTACAGTAATAATACAAGAAACATCGTTCAGCTCAAGGAGAATATCCGTGGTGAAATGGCAGCCATTACACCAGTATTACTAAAGAAAGTTTTCAATAATTTTCGTTTGCGGTTAGGGGAGTGCCGTCGTAGAGAGGGTCACCATTTACATGATGTTATTTTTAAAAAATAAACTCCATTTATTACTCTACAATGCCTTAGATTTATGTTAACTACTTGTGTAAAATTATCGTCGACCTTCTAGACAACAGGAATTTGCGGTTTCGGTTGGGCAGAGTATCTCGTCATTCAAAAGTATTCTTATGATCTGCAACAACTAATTTAAAAAATGCAAAATTCAGATCAACATTCACAAAACCCAAAACATAATTTTCCCTTTCAACAAATATCCGAAAAGAATTCCGACGAGATCAACATACTTTGAAGGCAACACCATAGAAACTCAAAATAAAGTGACAAATATCTTGGGGTAGTTTTTGATAACAAAAATTCTCCTTCCAGAAATATATTCAATTATCTTGCGAGAAGGCACTGCGCTTATTTAAGACATTATGGCCATTTTTAAACAGACGACCGAGCCTAAGCCTTAAAAATAAGAATCTTATTTACAAGTGGGCAAATTATGGCCAATAATGTCTTTCGCTTCACCTACATGGCACAACGCGGCAAAGAGCCACTTACGAAATATGTAAATTCTTCAAAACAAATGCATAAAAATGGTTTTTAACAAACATTGCCCTTCTGTGCTACATGAGGATACAATAGGATACGAAGTTTTTAACGATTATTTTAAAAGCTCAAATGATAATTATTTTAATAAGATTTTATATTCTCATTTTTTGTGTCTATAAGTAGTCATCTTCGCAGATAATTACTCTATGAATAATAATTTTCCCTTAGTGTTTAGCTTTAATATTTAGTTTTATTTTGCAAATAAAGACTTTCAACCTTTTTACCTTCCAAATCGATTGTAACTCCATTCAATTAATTCACTTCAATACAATAACAAAATTTAGTTAGTGCAATATCTTGGAATAAAACTCAAAAACTGTACATAGTTATCTATTAGTAGATTTAATTTATTGTTGAATTAATAAATAAATAAAAAACAAAATGAAAACGGAAGGGTGACATTTTATAGCTTGAACATGAATAGGAATATGTAAACAATGTAAAGGGTGTCGCAACAAGAACACAAGATTTACGTTTTAAATAAAACACATTTAAAAAAAATCGTGAAACTTTATTATATTGTTGTATAAACCTCCAAGTTCTATACTTACTTTTAAGTTAAATGTAATAATTTTGAATTTAATGAAAATATGAAATTTAAATATCGTAAAAGATGACGCTCTTATTTCAGTTATCTAAAACCCATCTAAGTAATTATCGATAAATATCCCAATGATTATTGTGAATAATTTACTGTAAACTGAAGAAAATATGAAAAAAGAAAAATGGGAAATCCTATTTTACCAGTAAGTTGCTGATTCAAAATCAGCCACATTTGCAGCACAACTCGCACGGTGAGCATCTCAATCTCAAAAAACAAACATATTGAATTAACTCTAATTCATTTGAATTTTTTCTATCTCTCCCCCTCTTTTATATATTTTATATATATTAAATCTTAACTTTAATTGTATAATTCCTCAACTCTGAGAAATTGTGCAATTATTCTAACCCACAAATTCTTTAGCCCAGAACTTACTGCCCGGCACGTAAGAATTGGCCCTCAATTAATCAACTCCAAGCCAATCCCATATACAGTCCACTATCTCTCTACTAAGTTGTATCACAACAACACCGCTAGAGATTAAACCTGGATTAATCTCTTATCATAACCAGTACAATCGTAAAGTAGACAGAATGAGGTTATTTATGGAACAACACATCGGGCAGATGGCCGCCGCGACTTTGCTGGCACACACGCGATCTTTTAATGACATTTTCAATGACCGTTTTGTATAAATGCTGCGGTATTTCATTAATGCAGCGTCCAATTTCCTCTTTTAAAACTTGAGTCGTCGTCATTAAAAAAAAACCCCAAAAGGAAAAAGTCTAAAGATGTTAAATTGCAGGATCTAGGCGGCCAATTCTGATCTCCACAACGCGAAATAACACGACCTGAAAATGACTGATGTAGCAACTGAATTGTTTCTCTGGCTGTATGCCATGTGGCGCCGTCTTGTTGAAACCACCTGCCCTCCACATTCATTTCTTTAATTCTAGGCACGAAAAAACTGGTTATCATTTCACGATACCGAACACCATTGACTATCTTGCGTTCTTGTTGGGGCACTCTTTATTTGTGTATTTCCAAAAAACTATGTTAAATAATCTGACAGGTAACGATTTTTTTCATTTCACTTTACTTATGTCCGCGGACAGCAAGACTGCTCTATAAAATATGTGTTATGTGTCCTGAATTTACGATGACGTTCTTAACAGCAGCCTTTATGCCATGAGCACTCTGTTATCTCTGGTTTAATTTTGACCATGTGATTATGATTTAGCCACCATATTTGTATAACATGTGATGATAGGCCTTTATTAAGTCACAGATGTTTGCAATTAATAGAATTTGCGATATCAAAAGTTTGGCAAATAAATAAAAGTTCTTGTTTGTTTAGCTGGTAACGAACGAATTATGGAGAACACTAAAATCGCACTCTGTCTAAGAGCGTTGCCCGCACGTGCTCCTGGCGTTTTCTACGAAACTGTTCAACCGATTCGTGACATCATACATCTGTGTACGTATATTAGGGTGGCAGAGAAAATACACTTCCGAAATTTTGAAACTTTCGAAATGTAGTATTTTGCCATTGAGATTGAAAACCGGTATGTTTGAAATTTTGGAGGAAATCGGATCACAAGTCGAGGTTTTTGGTTTTGGACAAAAATTAGAACAAAAATTTAAGATATTCTAGATTTTCTTTCGCAACTCATATTCGTGAGTTAAAAATGCTCTAACCAGATGTAGTAGAATTGGAGCAGAGGTCTATAAACTTCCAATGATGATACATATCAAGATGTATTATACAGGGTGGCACAATAGAACGGGCATATTGCATCATCTTTTTTTGCGGGGTAGAAAAGGCGTGGGCGGGGGAGCGCCTACATCGTTGGGTTGGCGTGCATATTCAGTTTTAGTCGCTATCAATCACTTCGACGGGAAGCGTTGCGCATTTTACGAGAACTCTCGTTCATATATTGCTACTAGGCGACTATATTGTGCTGAATATGGACTACGGCGAATTAGTGAAGCTCCGAGTGCTAATTTAATTAAAATATGGGTAAAGCGTTTTGAAGAGACCGATTCAACATTTAAACCACAAGCAAATGGTCGCCCAAGAACATCTACCTATAGAACCGAAGACAATGTTGAGAGAGTTATGGAGTCAGTACGAGGAAATCCACAAATGTCGACTCGCAAGAGATCGTCAGTCTTACAATTATCGCGACGAAGTTTGCAACGAATTTTAACATTGGATCTTAAAGTGTATCCATATAAGCTGCAATTAACACAAGAATTGAAAGAGTCTGACTTCATAGCAAGGCTCGCATTTGCTAATGAAATGCTTAATCGATTTTCCAATTTTGACAATATCCTTTTCTCTGACGAGGGTCATTTCCTTATGAATGGGTTCGTAAACCGTCAAAATTGTCATTACTGGAACAGTGAAAATCCCAAAATCAAACACCAGAAACCATTGCATAGTCATAAAGTGACAGTATGGGCAGCAATCTCTGGCAGAGGGATAATTGGTCCTTTTTTCTTCGAAAATGCGCGGGGCCAAAACGTCACGGTTAATACGGAACGCTATGTTGAGATGTTGGATGGATTTTTGGCTTCAGAAATTGAAAGTTCAAGAATAGTGCATTCCAGAACTTGGTTCCAATAAGATGGAGCTACCTGTCACACATCAAATGACTCCATGGCGGTGGTGAAGCAGATGTTCCCTGGCAGACTGATTTCGAAAAGAGGTGATATCCCATGGCCCCCACGTAGTCCAGACTTGACACCTCTTGACTTTTTTGTGGGGATACCTCAAACACAAAGTCTACAGTAATAATCCAAGAAACATTGTTCAGTTCAAGGAGAATATCCGTGGTGAAATGGCAGCCATTACACCGGTATTGCTGAAGAAAGTTTTCAATAATTTTCGTTTGCGGTTAGAGGAGTGCCGTCGTAGAGGGGGTCACCATTTAGATGATGTTATTTATAAAAAATAAACTCCATTTATTACTCCTTGATTTAGATTTGCCTTAGATTTATTTTAATCATACCTTTTGTACTTATTTTTTAATCTATTTTTAAATCTGCGCGTTCTATTGCGCCACCCTGTACAATGGACAGACAAAATGCTTGAAAATATGTTTCTACAACGCAACGAAAGTGTTGAATATGTTAACGGCAGATTTGCCACAGTTTCCTAAGCTTTGTTTTGAATTCTTAGTAAAGATTTCAGTTTTGTACTTTGTTTTTATAGCCGCATAAAACAACTATACAATTCAAGTTACTTTGAATTAAAGTTTGGTATATTAAGAGTTTCACTATTCTATTCAATTTATTTTAGAGCTTATGTAATATAGTTATAGCTGTAATGAATTTTTACAACCGTTAACACATACATATTGTTCTCGGTACTGAAGATAGTTGCCTAAAAGAGATATTGTTTATGAAGAAATCCCATAAAATGTAAGTTTTTCCAACATTATGTAGTGATCAATTACAGCATAAAACACCCTAACTACTCCTTTATAACCATCATCTAATCCTTTACATATAGCATTTGTTACAGTTATAGTAGCTTCCTCAGTGCCGCAACCCTTTCTAAGACCATTCTAGTAATCATTTACAAGATTGTGCCTTTCTAGGTACGTTAATAGTTGATTGCGCATTATTCTTGCAAAAATGTTGTTAAATACAGGTAATATTGCTATTGGCCTATAATTATTTACTGCTGATACATGTTTTTCCTTAGGAATGGGAACTGACTTATGGATTTTTAAAATATCCGGATATGAGTTGCTCGTTATAATATTGTTGAAAACCTTTGTCAAATGCGACGCAATAATATCACAAATTCCTAAAATGGTTTTAGAAGAAATGATTTCATAGCTTGGATTCTTTTCCGGCAGGTAATTTTAATACCGGGTTATCCATTTTTCAGTTTCAAAAATAAAATTATTGCTATGATTTCTATGAAACTTTTGTTTCATTATAATGCTTGAACTTTGTCATTATTTTTGAATTACAATAACATTTTAATGACAGCCTCTGGATTGCTTGCATCAGTGGATCTTTTTGAGGTAGTTTTCGACCACTTTGTGGCACATATCGGTCGGTATCTGGGCGATAACTTGACAAATGTTGCATTTCAAATGCTCTAACGCGTGGGGATTATCCTCGTAAATACAGCCCTTGGTGTAGCCCCTCAAAAAAGCCGAACGGCGTCCAATCGCATGATCTTGGTGGCCAATTGACGTCGCCAAAATGAGAAATTACGGTTTCTGGAAACTTTTCATGCAATAAAGCCAAAATCGGTCGTGTTTTGTGGCACAATTTTGATGCAACACGAACAGTTTATAATCTTTAATTGCAGGCCAAAAAAAAGTCAATTATCATATGGCCATAGTGCTCTAAATTGACGACAGCGGTTCCTCCAGCGTCATTTTCCAAAAAAAAAAAAAAAAACAAGGCCCAATGAGACCTCTAAACCTTGATGGGCACCAAACATTCACTTTTTTCCGGATCCAATGACTTCTTCAACATCACTTCTGGGTTCTCCGAGCTTATTCATGTAACCACCGAGTGAGATATGAAAGAAAAATTTGTTCGAAAAATCAGCATTCAAAATCTGTAGCTGTGATATCCAATCAGCATATCTAAGGCGTTGCGGTCAGGTCAGGTGGCTTTAATCGTTGCGTGAGTTTTACTTTATATAAATGAAAATACAAATCTAAATACAAAATATGCCATAATGAAACGCAAAATAGACCCAATAGCTGAGAACTTAGCAGAATCGACAAATTTGAATTATCTGCCATACTTTTACTAACTGAAGCGATATTTTAGGCAGTGCGTACATTGCGATAATGCACAGGCCTGACCACATTTGCAGCGCTTTCAGTCTCTTCAAATTTCTTTATAATCTTGTCAATTTCTTGCACAGTAGTTTGATTATGATATCCATAATCACCGCGTAGTGCACGAAAAGTGTCCACATTTGAGTCATCACTTTTGTAGTAAGTTTTAACTATTTCTACGAATTTCTCGGTTGTTAAATAATTCATATTTGTAAACTTCAAACCTTCCCCTAAATAATAATAACACTTCAGATGACAAGTATTTGACAGCATTGCCAGACCGGTAGTTTTGAGACTATGGATAACTCATGGATAATAATGGATAAAATGAAATAATGGTAATGATGAAAATAAATAGATAATGGATAAATAGAATTCTTTAATTCGTTATCATCTAAAATGAAATCCGAATGATGAAAATAAATGGATAATGGATAAATAATTTTCTTTAATTCGTTATCTGTTAATTCATTATCTCGTGAATCAATGTTCTCAAAGAATTGAACATGCTAGTAGAAATATGGTCAAACTACATTTGCAGGTCCTTGAGTGACTGGATAAAGTAATTATTAAGTACATTAGCTTTTCACCGTCGTCAACTATTGAATTTCCATTCACATCTTTGATATTATTAGATTTGTTTTTCAAGCTTCCTAGAGTATGGGTTGCAGGGAAAAAATTTAACTCCGGTAAATTAATCAATTTGTATGAGAGGCATCATGAGAGGGGTCAACATGCCCCCTATGTATGCCCGGCAAAGCATTAGACTGTGCTAAGTTTCAAAACAGAGGGTGTACTGGGTGTCCGTCGGGAAGTTATACAACTTTGTTCTTAATTTTTGATTAAATGTAAGAGAATGGATCTTAAATTGTAAATGTTTTATTTAATATCGGCAATTATGTATGGAATACAATATCAGATAAATGTCCGCCTCTGTTAGCCTCACAAATGCGACCCATTTCATTACATTCTCACACATTTCACGCGGTATTTCATTAATTTCATCACAAATATTTTGTTTGAGTCGCTCAAGCGTTTCTAGTTTGTTTGCATAAACCTTGCTTTTCAGATATACACACAAAAGGTAGTCCGGAGCAGTCAAATCAGGCTACCGTGGAGGCCAATCAACATCACCATTTCTTGAAATAACTTGTTGTGGAAAGAGGCCTCACAATAACTCCATTGTAATCCTGATTGTATGCGATGTGGCACCGTCTTGTTGATAGCACATGTTAAACAAGCCCAAATCATGCAGTTGTGGCATTAAAAAGTTTTCAATCATATTATGATATCGCTCCTCATTGACAGTTACCGTTACGCCGTTTTCAGTTTCAAAGAAGTAAGGTCCAATGACTCCTCCTGACCAAATTGTACACCAGACTGTCACTTTTAGTGGATGCAAAGGTGACTGATGGTCAATTTGAGGGGTTTTCCATTGCCCAGAATCGACTATTCTGTTTATTCACATATCCATTCAAATGAAAATAAGCCCGCCTCGTCACCCATTATGATTTTTTCGTGAATATCGGGGTTGTCATGGGCGAGCTGTAACATCCGATTGGCATATGTAAGGCGGCGTAAATGGTCTTGTGGAAGAAGCTCTTGTGCCAACTGAATCTTAAATGGAAACAAATGCAATTCCTTGTGCAAAATTGTGGCGAAAGTTGTTCCTTGAAGGCCAAGCTCCTGAGCACGGCCCTGAATTGAGGTTGATGGATTGTTTTAAACACTTTCTTGAACAGCAGTAATGTCTCAGTCGATCTTGCAGTACGTTGTGATCCATGCTTGGCCCTATCAGCTACCCTCTTTCCTTCGAAATCATTCACTACACTAGTGGCCTGGAAAGCTATCTGTAGTTGGTTCCATTAAAGCAATTAGTTGAATTGGAGGACATACTGCTGTGTCCTCCTGTAAACACGACAAATAGTGCGTCTTATTGGCACGTTGTTTCTCCCAAAATTTTCACGTAACTTTCTGATCGTCACAGTAATCGATGATTGATTTTGATAAAATGTTTTAACGATTAAAACACGTTGGTTGACCGAATATTTTTCCACAATAAATTTGCCGCATCTCTACTTTACGGCTGCTAAATATGAACTGTCGATACTAATGTTTACCAAAATGGCGGCAAAACAAAGTAGTATATCTTCCCGACGGACACGCTGTATATACGAGCCAGTCAGCTGGAAAATCTGACATCTGCTAATCGGTTTAAAAGACACATTATATTTTTAAAAGCTTCCGTCTGGATATTGAATTTTTGTCACATCAACCGATATATATTTTCATTTGTGCGAGTTCTGTTTGTTCTAGTTTCAATCCCCGTAATGTAGTTTTAATCGAAAGCTTTTATTTTCGACAACCTTGATCCGGGTCTTTTAATATTTCCGGTGCTTACGATCTTGATTGAGCTACTTAAAAAAATATGGAAAACAATAATCTTGGAAATCGTAAAGAGCCAGGATGAGGGCATTATTAGCAATTTCTGTTTTGATATGCCAAATCGAAGGCCCTAAAACTATTTAAATACTGCAATCTACTAACTTTACCTGATGTATTCTTTATTATTGGGACCAACAGTTTCCAGTACGGTCCAAATGGTCGTACATTAAAAATTATAATGCAATTATAAATTGACACAGGGTTGTCGATTATTCTAATCCGAATATGTAACAGAACAGAAGTTCATGTTACCCAATGGCAGTAGACGGAATTTGATGAAATGCCGCTAAATCTCTTAAAATCATCTCTTAAATATCTAAATTATAAAATTTAAATAATTATTCCCTTCCACAGATACGTGACGGACAATACGGATTTTCTAACTTAATCGGCAAATACTGCGGCACTGATTTCCCACCCGAGATCACATCAAAAGAACGATATCTTTGGTTGTTTTTCCATTCGGACGAAAGTATTGAATATGGCGGATTTACCGCAGTGTACGAGTTCATTGATCGCAATCGTGACGGTAAGTACAAAAATTGTGCCACATTTGCGTCATGATATTTACAATATACAGGGTGGGCCATAAGGGTGTTGGCGGTTTAAATCTTCAATTTCTCGGTAACGCGCGGCGCGGGGTGGCGGGGGGATATGTTGTTCGCTGCGCCGCTTCCTGGAAATTTAGTCGCCATGGAGCCGTACACGGGAGTGCAGCGTGCATTTTGTGTCCGAGCGTACTACGAAAACAATAAATCAGTGATTACACGGTTTACACGATTTAAGTGAAGTTCCAAGCGCCAATGTGATACGCAAATGGATCAGAATGTTCGAAACAACCGGCTCAACAGTACCAATTACGGTTCGTGGTCGCCCAGTTTCTGCAAGATCAGCCGACATTGTGGAGCGTGTTCGTGTTTCAGTTCGGCGAAATCCGCAACAGTCAACACGTAAGAGAAGTCAGCCTTTGGATGTCAAAAGAACAACTTTACGACGAATTTTGAAACGTGATTTGCATTTGAAGGCTTATAAGATTCAGATAGTCCAAGAATTAAAACCCGATGATGCCAATAACCGACTTAACTTTGTCAATTTGATGCTAGAGCGGTTCAACAATTTCAACAACGTGATTTTTAGTGATGAGGCCAATTTTCACCTTAATGGCCATGTGAACAAGCAAAATTGTCGGTTCTGGTCCGAGACTAATCCCCGACGCTTGCATGAACGTCCACTTCACAGCCCTAACCTTGTCGTGTGGGCTGGGATAACGTCAACCGGTATTATTGGACCATACTTTTTTGAGGACGAAAGAGGGCATGCGATGACGGT
>JAHXMU010025957.1:0-12820 GCA_019455685.1 Philornis downsi | reverse complement strand
GACTGACGTATAGATGGTGCCAGTAGTTTAAAGAAGCAGCCCATTAAAACAATAATTGAGGCGATCCCGACACTTCAACCTTTCAGGCTGCAATGAATAATTTTCTGATCAGGTATCGCATAAGCGTGAGTGAGCATGGAGGACATTTACCGTCTATCCTCCTCAAAACCAATTAGTTATATAAAATAAAATTTAATTTTATAAACAATAAAAAAAATTAAAAAAAAAAAATTAAAAAAAAAATTAAAAAAAAAAATTAAGAAAAAAAAATTTTAAAAAATTAATAAACAAAAATTAAAAAAATATGAAAAAAAAATTAGAAAAAATAAAAAAAAAATAAAAAAAAAAATATTTGAATTTCTTATTGTACCACAATTAGTGAGCCACTTAGCAGATAGAACAGAACAAAAAAGCAAACATGATAGAAAATATACTCATGATTGCTAAACAAAATGAATGGATACGTACTGTTTTCGAAGGATATCTAAATGGCATTACAATAGAAAAGGGTAAGACGTGGCAAAAGTTGTTGTTGTCGCTATGCAATTCGTCTCACCAAACAAAATTTGATGTAGAAAGCATGTAATTACAAAATAACATCTCCTACTTTAAAATTACAGAACAGTATCCTCCTATGACAAACATAAAATACAATTTAATTTTTTATTTGGCTAAGTTCTTTATTGCCAAGCCCAATCCCTCATATATAGAACTATTCCATGTCTATTTGGTTGATATTTCACATTTTCAATTTTACCATAAGTTAATTCCAATTCATGCTCGCAAAGTAATCAGTAGGGAAGCGGAAATGGAAACTTGCTGAAGATAATTGATTGTCGATGTAAATATTCCACAAAGCCAATGGCAGTTTGTGGGTGTACGAGAGAGGACTCGTGCATGGGAAAGAATTACCTACGCCCTAATGTAGAAAATAAAATGGAGAATTATTATTTTAATTGGCAGTAAGTTACAAACAGACTTGCATAAACCGCACGTTGAATGAAAAGAAACACTTCCATTACAATTAAAACTGTAAAAGGAAAACCATACACTTGGAATCCACACGTATGCAATGGGTTTTGTGACACAGTATGAGCTCCTTTATTGCAGGTAACACAAATCAGAGCAAGAAATTTAACAAGATCATGCGACAGGATTTACTACTGACTATTGAAATGATCAATAATATTAGATGATGTAAGACGACTATTCTGCAGCAGAATCTAGTTTGTATTCCAGTTTTAACCACCACCAACACAAACTGACGAAATATCTAGTCATTGCGTGTATGTGTGTATGAGTACAGTACCGGAAGTGATGTCATTAAGTACTGCTTCTTTATTGTATACGGTTGAAAAAACTAATTGCAATGTTTTTTTGACGGGGATTCCCGTTCAAGCTTATGTCATAACAACTGAAGAGACTGGAAGCGTTACAGATGTGGTCAGGTTTGTGCATCATCGCAATGTACACACTGCGGAAGATATCATTTCTGTTAGTGATAATCCAAATTTATCGATCCCACGGCGTTCTCAGCAATTGGGCCTATCTTACGGCTCACTATGACCTATTTTGCATTTGGATTTGCACCTCCATCCATATAGAGTCCAACTCACGCAACAATTAAATTCGGCTGACCAGTCACAACAAAGTATATATACTGGTTGGGTGATACAGCAACAGGCTTTCCATGCAGATTTTTCGAAGTAAATTTTCTTCAGCGATGCAGATTATTATTTTCACTCGGTGATTATATCAACAAGTGAACTTGTCACATATAGGTCTCGGAAGTGACCTGGGAGGGCCCAGAAGTGATTGTGGAAAAGCCATCGCATGGGGAAAAAGTGACTGTTTGATACGCATTATGGCCTGACACCTCCAGAGGGTCATATTTTTTCAAAAATGACGCTGAAGGAACCGTTATCGTCAATTCAGAGCAATTGAAGATTATGGACTGGACGTTCACTGGTGGACTGGTGGTTTCAAAAAGACGGTCTATGTCATTTAAATAGTAGTAGTAGATACGAAATCTATATATATATATATATATATATATATAAATGAATCGTGGTTTGTTCCGATGCTTAAAACTCCAGAACGGCTGGACCGCTTTGCATAAATTTTTATATATGCGTCTGGGTGGTGCCCGGGATGGTTTAGATTTACAATTCGGTCCAATTGGACAAAGGGGCGTGGTACCTCCCATACAAACAAAAAATTAAAAATCAATTATTTCTGCTCCTGTTTACGGTATTTGAACAAAATTTGGTACATCGGTTTGGTGTACATATCATAAGTGCTGCTGCAAATATGGGCGGGATTGGACCATGGGGAGTGGTACCTCCTATACAAACCACAAATTAAAAAGCAATTATTTCTGCTCCTGCTAACGGTATTTAAACAGAATTTTGTATTTCGGTTGAGTGAACATATTTTAAGTTCTTCTGCAAATACAGCCGTTTCTTATTATAATAGACCGATTGGCATGAAACATTTCCAATAAAAATAAAATTTGAAGGCAAAGCAACGTTTGACGGGTCGGCTAGTACTAAGTAAAATGTCATTTAAATGATCGCCTCTGGATTGGTTGCAGCAGTAGATCTTTTTGAGGTAGTTTTCGACCACTTTTGCGCACATTTCAGGCGGTATCTCGGCGATATAGCTTGAAAAATTTTGATTTTCAAATGCTAAAATGTTGTTTGGCAACAACACGACCGATCTTGGATTTATTGCATGTGAAGTTTCCAGAAATCATAATTTCACGTTTTGTCAACATCAATTGGCCATCAACATCATGCGATTTGACGCCGTTAGACTTTTTTTGTGGGGCTACGCCAAACACCGTATTTACGCGAATAATCCCCATTTGCAACCAACATTTTTCAAGTTATCGCTGAGATACCGCCCGAAGTGTGCAAAAAAGTGGTCGAAAACCACCTCAAAAAGATGCACTGCTGCAACCAATCAAGAGGCAATCATTTAAATGACATTTTATTTCGTACATTATGGCAAGGCTCAAGCATTATATCGTTTAAGTAATAAAAAACAGACTTAACGGTCAATTTGTGTGGGATCTACTAATATCAAAGCATGGACCGATGTGATTCATTTCCACCAAAATTCGTCGCAATGGCTACACAACTGCGAACGTGTTGCTTATCCTAAATAGATTCTTGAATGATTCTGACCCTGTCGGTCTAATTTTTTTGGGTCTAGCTCTCAAATTTTTTCCGAACACTATACAAATAAATAAATAGTTCGTATGACCGGTAACAGATGGAAACGTACACTTTGCAAATTGTCAAATTGACATGATCCCACGTCGTGACAAAATCCAAGATTTTATAATTTGTATAATTTATTGGTAAGATCTAGTTGCGAAAATTGAGTTCAAGCTGTAGTTGTGTGTCAAAGGCTATGCCATATTCATTGCAATCAGTTGGCATTTACAACGTATTCTATTGAGTGCATATAATGAAATGTGCTGGAATCTCTAACGCCATTTTAATGACCTCAATTCAGTTGACCCATTTTTTTTCGTGCATGTAAGTTATTCATGGCACCACAGTTGAAAAATATTATTCATTATTGCAGCAACTGAAAGCAATATTACGTTGCAGCGTTCGTTTAGCCAGGGGGAGGCTTTTATGTTCCCATGAACGGACGCACAAATTCAACGCGATATTTTGGGAATTTTTCAATTAAATTGAAACATAACATTGATAAAAGAAATCTGGTGGATCAGTTCGGTGCATCTGGTGCACTTTCTGCTGTTTCTTACTGTAAAAATAATTTCCCAATCTGGCAAATAAGCTTTGCTGAACAAAAATAGCTGTCACTTGTGAATGTTTGATTTGTTTCTCACTCTATCGCTAGTAAACAAATTTGATGAGGACCTGGGTCAATCTGATCTATTTATTTATGTGTGCTTTTTCCCCTACAATTTTGTGTTGTATCTCTCCATAAATTCCTGAGTTGGCGGCGCTTTTTGGTGTCTGCCTGTCGCGTGTCGCCATTTCTCAGTGTATGCCTATGCTTGCTTCTATTTTAAAGTTGTTTAATTGTTCTATTGGTCTTTTTTATCGTAATTGTTTATAGATATAGAAAAAAAAATTTTAGGTATCAACGAAAGTCAGGCACCTCTTATCCCCTTTTTAAATAACAAATAATAAAATATAATAATTCTATTAGTTCTTTTTTTGTATAATCTTAGCTATTAAGTTAATAATCTTTTCTAAACGAAAAATGAAATAGTGATGATAGTTCATTTACTAAAATTAATGTGCAAAATTAATTATTTAAGGCCGCCTCTTACTGCGACGAGGAATGATACAGATGATTTAGTTTATGGGCATACGAACGAAATAACGTAATCGCACCGAATGAATTATTTTAGATTTGATGAATCCGTTATACTCTTAGGCTCATGTTCACAAGTATTTTTGAAAAAATAAGGACGGCAGCCTTTATGAGACCTGTACCAAGAAAGTGTATTTCTTTTATATTTATTGAAAAATTACGTTTGACTACTCTGTGCCGGGGTAATAAGTTCGAGAAATATATTTCTCGACAAAAGTATGGGCATTAAAATAAGTGTTCTTGGATCTGGTTTCAGGTCGGTGCTACAACGATGCTGGATTTATTTAGTAGTTTCAAAACCGTTGGTCTGGTAAGGCTGCCAACTGTTGCATACCTGTCACCTGTTATGTTATTTATTTAGTGAAAGAATTGCCATTTACGAATATGGATCATTTAACAACAGAAGAACAGCCAAAAATAGTTAAAACTTACTGCAAAAGTAGCGATTCAAACGTGGGCACTTTTCGTGCATTACGGGTTAATTATGGTCGCCATAAACGACCTACTGTGCAAGAAATTGGCAAGATTATAAAGAAATTTGAAGAGACTGGAAGCGTTACAGAGGTGGTCAGGTCTGTGCATCATTGCAATGTACACATTGCGGAAAATATCGTTTCCGTTACTGAAAATGTGTGTAATTCGAATTTGTCGATTCAACGGCGTTCTCAGCAACTGGACCTATCTTACAGCTCATTATGGTGTATTTTGCATTTGGATTTGCACCTCCATCCCTACAGAGTACAACTCATGGAACAATTAAAGCCAGCTAACCACTCACAATGCCGTAGGCATGCTGATTGAGTGTTACAGCAACAGGATTTCAATGCTGATTTTTTTCGAATAAAATGTTCTTCGACGTCAACAAGCAAAATTATCGCATATGCGGCCCGGAGAATTCAGAAATGATTGTGGAAAAGCCATTGTATCCGCATTATGGTCTGGAGGTGGTATTGGGTCGTATTTTTTCGCAAATGACACTGAAGGAACCGTTACCGTCAATTAAGAGCGCTATGGCCATATGATAACCGACTTTTTTTGGTCTACAATTGAAGACTATGAACTGGAGAGAATGTGGTTTCAACAAGACGATGCCACGAGCCACACAACACAACCGATTTTAGCTTTATTGCATGAGAAGTTTCCAGAAAGCGTAATTTCACGTTTTGACGACATCAATTGGCCGCCAAAATCATGCGATTTGACGCCGTTAGATCTTTTTTTTTTTTTGTATAATAGCAAAGTTCAAACATTACAAAGAAATAAAAGTTTCATCGAAATCATAGCTGTTTTATTTGATTTTACTTTTGAAACCAAAAAATAGATAACCCGTTACTTTGAAATCAATCTCGATGACAGTTCGAGATGTGTAGAAATAAATTCAATTTGAGAAGGTGTCAACAGTTGCAGAATTTCCTGCAATAATAGGTGCTTTTGTAAAAAAAAAAACCGCCTATTGATTCTATTTTTTACGATAATACTGTTAAAGTATGTATACTTAAGAGTGTTTTAGCTGAAGTTAATTTCTGATTAAAAAGTTGGTAAATGGCACTCTTAATTATTGTCTAATTTATATTGCAAATCTATATATATAAAAATCAATTGCTGTGCGTTAGTCTCGCTAAAGCTCGAAAACGGTTGGACCGATTTGGCTCATTTAGGTCTTAAATTTTTTGGTATAGTATTCCGGAAGGTTTAAAAGGTTTTATTTGAAGTGATAGATGGCGTCGGAGATGATATTTTTGCAATTAATTTTTTTTACCACAATAACATTGAATCAAATAATGGTAGGTGACAAACATATCATTATTTTGTGAATTGCATTTTGAAGGCAAAGCAACGTTTGCCGGGTCAGCTAGTAAAATATATATTATATTGTAATAAAATATTATAACAAAAATTAAAATTAATAATTGAAAATGATTTATTTTCAAAAATTAAAAATAAAAATCATGATTTTCAATTTCTGCGTCATACTTGAAAAAAAAGTGATAGTCGTTTTTCGTCATCGTTTGCTGAATGGAATAAAAAAATTTCAAATATTTCATGTATATGTAAGACGTTTAGTTCACAACGATTTTTAGTTTAAAAATCGGCCTATTTCTCCGATTGGACGTTGCATCAAAGATGTCAATACAGGCATCAATACTCAGATTCATACTTGTATAAATGGAAAGTTACACCCCTAACGATAAACCAAAAATACTTTCTTTGCACTTTTTGGGGCCACTACGGCCCTCCTGCAGTTTTATAACTATGAAACAGTGATATTTAGCATCTGTTCCCCGCACACACTGGGGCAATCACAACAACAGCATCAGCAGCAGAGACCCACACATGTCCGCCATGCAATAGACTTGCGTTTGGTATGTTTCAAAATCAAAACAAACACAACGCGAAATGCGAACTGAGAATTAAGAATTCGAAGAATGTGTTGTAACGTAAAGTGCTGAGAATCGGGCGCAAGCATTTGGCAACTGCAGTTCACTTGTGTCTCCTCAGCCAGAGGAAGTGAGAGAAAATAAATGTGTACAGATTTATGTATTACCATGTTGCCGCGATCCTCTTCTATCAATTCCTGCAATTCCTGCACTTCCACCACAAGTTCCAAAAAATATTTGACGTTAATTTGTCACGTGTAAATATGTGCAATTCAACAATCGTAAAAATATGAAAAAAAATATGTATATATATGTACATATATATGTATTTTTAGACATTTTATTGCACTAAATTTCGAAAAAGATGATTCGCAATTGACCGCAAATTCCCTCCAAAAGAATTGGGGAAATGAGCCTCCCCGGTCCGGCAACTATGTCGGATCAGCCAGCGCCACTAGCTACGCTAAACTTTTTCATGATTTAGACATATACTATGGCCTTGTTTGGGCAGTGTCGATAAAAAAAAATATAATATAAATTAATAATATGTAAGTACCCGGTGCACAGTGGGCTCAAGGTTAAATAACCGACCATAGCGTTGTCTCCCTCCATCTATCCGCCGCTCTCACTAATCCATAGTCTTGTGTAATTGGTAATAACGCTGATGTAATGCGGCTGCTCAGTTTTATGCTAATGAGCTCTTTAGCCTCCAGTGGTAGAAAACAAGTAGAAACGTGTTTATTGAAGACAATTGAACATCTACAAAATAACTTTTTAACCGTTGTTGTATTGTATCTTGACATACATATGTCTATTACACTCTCTTTCTCTCTCATTTTGCTCAGACAGTGTCATTCGTGCTTTATACGTCCGCGCACCCACCCTCTCTCTTTAATTTTCATTAATTTTAACAGTCAATTCCGTTTTATTTACATTATATTTTGACATTTGCTGAGCTATAAATTGTCAATATTAGGGTCAGTGTTGCCACAACGACACATTCGATATTTCTGTAGCATTTCACATTTCTGGCACTCCATTTTGGAAGTGCCGACCGACCGTGCGAAGAATAAAGCACGCGACAATCGTTCACATAATCGCGGGTTCAAATCCGCGTACAGCCACCTAACATTAGTCGAATAATTTTCAAGTCTGGTAAATGTTTCTCAAACTGTGACATTTTGAATCATTGTTTAATTGTAGGTCTCGTTGAATTGGTTTAAAAATGGAATGCGTAGTTTCTCCAGAATATAATCAGTTAGAATTTTTCCAACGCTAACTAAATATGCGAATTTCATATAATTCTTACATTGGTTAATCCGATGTCTACAAGCGTAGCATCATAGCCGTCTAAGCATTTTCATTCTCGGTAGATGCAGTTTTTAGCAAAAAAAAAAACAAGTATTCTAGGGCTTCTCATACTGACGTTCAGAACCGTCAATAAATATATACATCGTTGGGTTGGCGGGGGGCTCATGGAGTTTTAGTCGCTATGAATCACTTCGACGGGAAGCGTCGCGCATTTTGCGTGCGCGCATTTTACGAGAACTCTCGTTCATATATTGCTAATAGGCGACTATATTGTGCTGAATATGGACTACGGCGAATTAGTGAAGCACCGAATGCTAATTTAATTAAAATATGGGTAAAGCGTTTTGAAGAGACCGGTTCAACATTTAAATCACAAGCAAATGGTCGCCCAAGAACATCTACGACCGAAGACAATGTTGAGAGAGTTATGGAGTCAGTACGACGAAATCCACAAATGTCGACTCGCAAGAGATCGTCTGTCTTACAATTATCGCGACGAAGTTGGCAACGAATTTTAACATTGGATCTTAAACTGCATCCATATAAGCTGCAATTAACACAAGAATTGAAAGAGTCTGACTTCATAGCAAGGCTCGCATTTGCTAAAGAAATGCTTAATCGATTTTCCAATTTTTACAATATCCTTTTCTCTAACGAGGCTCATTTCCTTATGAATGGGTTCGTAAACCATCAAAATTGTCTTTACTGGAACAGTGAAAATCTCAAAATCAAACACCAAAAACCATTGCATAGTCCTAAAGTGACAGTATTGGCAGCAATCTCTGGCAGAGGAATAATTGGTCCTTTTTTCTTCGAAAATGCACTGGACCAAAACGTCACGGTTAATACGGAATGCTATGTTGAGATGTTGGACGGATTAGTGAATTCCAGAACTTGGTTCCAACAAAATGGAGCTACCTGTCACACATCAAATGACTCCATGGCGGTGGTGAAGCAGATGTTCCCTGGCAGACTGATTTCGAAAAGAGGTGGTATCCCATGGCCCCCACGTAGTCCAGACTTGACGCCTCTTGACTTTTTTTGTGGGGATACCTCAAACACAAAGTCTACAGAAATAATCCAAGAAACATCGTTCAGCTCAAGGAGAATATCCGTGGTGAAATGGCAGCCATTACCCCAGTACTACTGAAGAAAGTTTTCAATAATTTTTGTTTGCGGTTAGAGGAGTGCCATCGTAGAGAGGGTCACCATTTAGATGATGTTATTTTTAAAAAATAAACTCCCTTTTGTTACTCTACAATGTCTTAGATTTATTTTAACCATACCTCTTGTATTTATTTTTTAATCTATTTTTTAAATATGCACGTTCTATTGCGCTACCCTGTAGAATGCCTGCAAGCTTACAGAACCGGTTTTTTACACCGAGTTCACAGTTTTGTAAATGTAAAAATATTTTTAGCAACTACAAATGGTATAGGCGTTCCAAGAAACATAAGACAGCTCAACGCACTATGCGTTGCACAATAGACAAACATGCATATAAAAAGCCCTTTTCTTTATGAATTTCCTCAATAGTAAATATTTAAAAATAAATATTTTTTTTTTTTTTTTTGGAATTTCGTTCGTTTTACTTATTCTCTATTTTTTTCATTGATAACATGGGATACGGTGAAAAAATTTTGATTTTGAACAATTTTTCTGTTTTGTTTTTCATTTTATTTCTTTACATTTACTTTGATCATTTAGCACAACTTTGTTTTTTTTTTACTTCTGGTAACTCTGGTTGCCGTTGTTTGTTTTGTATTTGTAGATCTTCAACTTTGTTTTTATTGTTTCCATGTTGCTTTTTGCTGTTGTTTCTATTCCATTTTAAGCTATTTGTCATAACTTTTGGACGCTTTAGTGAGCAATCCTTTACTACAAATAAATGTCTCCGTAAATAATTTGTTAGGCTGGCTTAAGACCAATTATCAAATGAACTTCCTAACACTCCATAAGTATGAATGTGAATAATTGGAATTTGATTGCTAAACACGTACAAAAAGGAAAATTGCCATGAGAGATGTGTATAAATGAAATGCGGAAAACATTAGGCTTGAACTTTTAAACGTGTACTCAGAATTAGCCCGAAAAAATCACAACAAGCCATATGCAATGAGCAATAAGTCACACGTCGGATGAAAGCAATTGCTCGGGTGATGCCGCTATTGCATTTATTAAGTTCACGTTTTCCAAACATTTTAGCATTATCGCAGTCGCTTTGGGCATTATTATTGTATTATGGCAACATCCAGAGCTGTCATGGGAAACCTTTGCATCTGCAAAATTATAGGAATCGAATTTAGAAGTATCATTTGACTTCTAATACAGTTTTTATTTTCCCCTCAAATCTTGATGTAAATTCTACAACAAAAACATTTCGTAATTGTCTAGTTAAAGAAATCCATTATTGGTTCCAAATAAATTAACCATCATAAGTACTCGCTTCTATTATATTAATTGTTAGTTAGTTTTGGTTGAATAAAAATAATTTTGCAGTTCTTTGGAATATTTCAAAACTACAAACTTCAAAATACGAAATAGCAAAATATGATAACAAAGTAAGTAATATGGCATACAAGTGGTGTGTAGGATAAGCATAACGAAGAGAACGAAATATGTTTCAAATAATTTTCAATACGTTCCATAGCAAACGCAAGTTTTCTATGCCAGAAATTGGTTGAATGTCGTCTTCCAACGCAATTGCCGACATAGTGCTTTCTATCAATTATACAAAAAGTGTCTACCAAGACAATTTTAATATATGTACAGGGTGGACCATATGAGTGTTTGCGATTTAATTCTTCAATTTCTCGGTAACGTGCGGCGCGGGGTGGCGGGGGGATATGTTGTTCGCTGCGCCGCTTCCTGGAAATTTAGTCGCCATGGAGCTGTACACGGGAGTGCAGCGTGCATTTTGTGTCCGAGCGTATTACGAAAACAATAAATCAGTGATTACCGTTTGTATCGGCATGAACACGGTTTATACGATTTAAGTGAAGTTCCAAGCGCCAATGTGATACGAAAATGGATCAGAATGTTCGAAACAACCGGCTCAACAGTACCAATTACGGTTCGTGGTCGCCCAGTTTCTGCAAGATCAGCCGACATTGTGGAGCGTGTTCGTGTTTCAGTTCAGCGAAATCCTCAACAGTCAACACGTAAGAGAAGTCAGTCTTTGGATGTCAAAAGAACAACTATACGACGAATTTTGATGAAACGTGATTTGCATTTGAAGGCTTGTAAGATTCAGATAGTCTAAGAATTAAAACCCGACTTAACTTTGTCAATTTGATGCTAGAGCGGTTCAACAAAATGGGGGATATTGAATGGCCCCCACGTAGCCCTGATCTCTCTCCATGCGATTATTTTCGATGGGGCTACCTCAAATCGGTAGTCCACGAGAATAATCCGACTAATTTAGAGCAGTTGAAGAGGAACATTATTCAGGAAAGTAACAAAATACCGAGAACAACTTTTCAACGAGTTTTCCAAAATTTGCGACTTCGGTTCCAAGAGTGTCAAGCAGCCGAGGGAAGCCATTTGGACAACATTATTTTTAAGTCTTAAAAATTCCCATGGCTTCTATTTTTTAAAAATACAAATATATATTTTTTATGTTTCGTAGTTTTTTTTTTAATTGAATATTTAAACCTCCAACACCCTTATGGCCCACCCTGTACATTCCAAGATACTATTTTATGAATTCTTATACGAAAAGTATCTATCAACACAATTTCGATAGGGAAATGGGTTCTCAACGACATCTTAAGTGAACTACAGTGAACTTTCTAAACAGTGTCGTTTTCCAAATGAAAAATATCGCCAAAAGATTTTTCTACACAAAAAGTGTCAACAAACACATTTTCTTTTAAGAAAGGGCCAATCAAAAACCTTTCCTACACGAAAAGTTCCAGCCAACATATAATAATTTTCTTTTCTTTCCCATATTGAATTGGAAAGGAAATAGAAATAATTCACTGCTAATCTGACATTTATATTGAAAAAAATATGATGTAAGCATTTTTCAAGGAAAACCTCATAAAGGAAAAAAACAGGACGTAGCTATGAATGGCTTGAGATCTAAAACGCGCAAGATTTGCATGTATCCTCGCAAATCAGCTGTCCACATGATTTCGCCATTATCAACCATCATTGTGTGAATTGAGATTTCAAATATTCTGTCGTATAACCTGTTTTTAGACTCTCCAGAAATTCATTGATGGTAGAGCTAAAAGAAAAAAATAGAAAAAATAAAACGGCTCGTCGGAGTTGATTGTGAATAGTGTAATGAGCCAGTGGAAGTGTAGAGTAACTTCGTGTAATGCGGAACTCCATTATATTATTTGGTGATTGTCGCCAAATATGATAAAATAACCACAAATTTGAGTACGTATTGATTATTTTGTAGATCGGTTACCTAAATGTGGTTCCTATTAATAATACGCCCGCCAAAAGACAAAATTATTACAGGAAAACATCGTTGCGAACCTGCAAACCCATCACGAAGAAATTGACACGTAATATGGAGTACTGTATGGGTAAGGAAGAGAAAACCGCTGGTCAACGCTTTCCAAAACGAACTATATATTTCACCTCAAGCGCAAGTACATTTTGTTTCGAGAAAATTTGAGAAAAAAAAAATTGTAGCTGCCGTTTGGAACAATATGGTATTACAAACGGCCCTGGACAAATCCGGACTAAATCAATAGAATAAATGTGAAAACTTACTGAGAATACTTGTCAACGATAGCTAGTTCTTAGCCTACATA
>JAHXMU010025956.1:0-14689 GCA_019455685.1 Philornis downsi | reverse complement strand
TCTTTGCCATTTAATTTTTAAAGATAATTTGATGTAAATGTTGTCCGCTGCTCCGTTTCAAAATGTCCATTCGGAAGGTCCAATTTTTCGTCACTTTTTTGAGCATTTCGGCCTGTATTCCACGAATAACGCGTGTTATGTTATCCTGTAAGACTTCAATAATGTTCCGCTTGTCCACATAGACTAATGACTTGACATAACCCCACAAGAAATAATCAAAAGGCGTTAAATCGCAAGATCTTGGGGCCAACTCACAGGGCCAAATCGAGAGATAAGCTGCTCACCAAATTCGTCCCTCAACATATCCATTGTTCCAAGAGCAGTATGGCATGTTGCATCGTCCTGATGAAATCACATGTCAACCAAGTTCAGAAAGAAGTTCAGGAGAAAAATGAACCGATAATGCCACCACTCCATAAACCACATCAGACTGTTGTTTTTTCGGGATGCATCGGTAATTCATGTCTGGCATGTGGCTGTTCATCATCATCCAGATGCGACAGTTTTGCTTGTTTACGTATCCGTTCAGCAAGAAATGAGCCTCATTGCTGAACGCAATTTTTCGATATAACAGCGGATTTTCATTGAACTTTTGTAAGGCCCATTCACCAAAAATTAGACGTTGTGGTAGATCATTCGTCAATCCATGATGAAATGGCAGAGTATACTGTACACTTTTCACTTTGACAGATGTGAGATTTGGACACCATTACCAACCAGTGCTGCGAACCTGAAAAACTTAAATCTTAAAAAATCAGCCTATATTAAAGGTATAAACAATTTGTAAACTGCGCCACTTTCAGCACTACAGCAGTCTTTTTACAGTGCTGAAAAATAAGTGGTTTTATTGCACTATCAAACTTGGAAGAAAATAAAATTGGGAAGAAGATTTATCAACAACAATGAGGAGTCAATAGTGCAGTTGATAATGATATTGCAAAACTGCAAAAGCTGATTTTGAAGACTATTTCACAGCCATATTTAGTGGCCTACAATGTATGTTAAACTAAATGGCGGTTATGGTAAAAAAAAAAGATTCTATGATTCTAAATAGAATAATGTTATTAATTTGAAACGTTGCACACTGTGGTAATTCACATCTTGCTAGAAAAAATTAAAAAAAAAATGTCTGGCAACATTCCTTCTGATCGTTTAATGAGCGTCTCAATAGAATAGGTAACTGTAATTCAAGTTTTGTTTGCTTGTTTTTAGTTCTGATTAGGAAAAATTGAGCTTTAAAATCAGTTGTTATCAACAGATGCATTCAGATTTCAAAGAAAAGCGTATTATTTGTATGAATTTGTTCTATAAATAACAAGTCTACGGTGATTTTATTATCATAATTTTTTTTTATTTTTATTAAGCTTTATTTCAAGAAAATATATTACAGTTTTCACTTAAATGTTTTCATTGTAAGTATTAAATTTGTTTTTTTTTTGTGGGAAGTTCAGAAAAATAAAACATATCCTTTTTTCAAGCTATTTATTGCGGATAGTTCCGGTGTAAATCTAAATCTATTTTGGTTAATCTTTCAAGTATTCGCTTTAAGGTAAATCAAAAACATCTTGCGCATGTTTGCGACTGCCATACATTTTTTTTTCACTTTTCCAGTATGACTCTTTCGAGAAAGGACATTTTTGAAGAATGGATAAAAACTTCCAAAATACATCGCAAAGACACCTTATTGACATTAATAATGGTTAGATATGGTCTTCAAGGTATGCCAGAAGACGTGAAAAGAAATCTTAAGACAAACATAAATATTACTTGTTTTAAGGTAGCCGAAAAATGGATAAGAAGTGGAAGACATCGTGACCGTTTCTTAACATCAAATTCAATTTGGCTTGATGAACCGTATATATTGCCTAAAAGTGTACAACCCAAAAGTTGTAAAAAAACTGTGAGAAAACCGAAAAACTTTGATGACTGTAGTGAAAAATCGAAAAAAAGAAAGATCCAAAATCTTTTAGATTCAACTGTTTCGCAAAACGGGAAAGCGAGATTCAGCCAGTCTTGTGAAAGTTCTATCGGAAGCTTCATCCAGTAAAGGTACGGAAGTGGAAAAGATATGCAAGAGATTTAGCTCTGAGCCTTTAGGGAGTCTCTCTCCCGATGAAGCCTTATCTTTAATGGTTGACGCTAATTTGTCGAAACATCAATACGATGTTATTCGGATAAAACTCAACACAAAATGCAAAAATCTTTCGCCCTCCTACACTAATGTTCAAAAAGCTAAGAAAAAAGGTTATCCAGCTGAAACAGAAATCACTGAGATGCATGCAAAAAGTTCACTCCAGTCGTTAGTGAAATCATACCACTGAAAGGCTTTGTTTGGCTCAAAAAGAAGTTTTACCCGGTATGGATGAACTGAAAGCTGATGAAAATCGTCTTAATATTTTGATAAAATGAGGATGCGATGGGGCTCAGCAAAAGCAGTATAAACAGAAGTTTTCCTAGGAGGAGGGTCATACAGATGAAAGTTTATTTAGTATCTGAATGGTTCCTATTTAAATAAATTTTCGTTCTACACAAACAAAAATAATTGTATGGCAAAATCCTGCACCTTCATCTACAAGATACTGTCGTCCAATCAAGTTTGTTTTTGCCAAAGAGTCCACTGAACTAATTTCTCAAGAACTTAGTTTAATACAGCAAGAAATTAAAGATTTGTCTCCAACTCTTATCACAAATGGCGAACAAAGTCTTCTTGTTGAGTCCACTTTTATGCTTACTATGATAGACGATAAAATTTGTACTGCACTGTCATCTGTAACTTTTTCTTCTCAAACATGTTTCATATGTGGAGCGAAACCGAGCGAACTAAATATACCTTCTGTGATCTTAAATAAAAATGTCGATGAACGATCTTTAACCTTTGGAATGTCTCCGCTACATTCATGGATACGTTTTATGGAGTGTGTATTACACATAGCATATAAGCTTCCTACGATGAACTGGCAAGCTCGAGAAGCTCGGTGGCTGAAGAAAAAAAAAAAGATTCAACACAGATGGGGTTGCTTGTAGACATGCCAACACAACAAGGAGGTAACACAAATGATGGTAATACTGCTAGACGGTTTTTTAGAGCAGCAGAAAAGAGTTCAGAAATCACTGGTGTCAATAAAGAATGAATTGAACATATTATTTTGAAAACTTTAGGTAGTGGTTACCCTATTGATGAAGATGCTTTTGAAAGTTTTATTATTGTCACACGAAATTTATACTTAAACGAATACCCATGATATATTATGCCAGTTAGCGTCCACACAATCCTTTTTCATGGAAAAGATATCATAAGGCCGTGCATTCTTCCTATAAGACAGCTGTCAGAAGAAGCTCAGGAAGCAAGAAATAAGGATACGAGGAAATTTAGAGAGTTGTCTACGAGAAAAACATCGAGAATAGACACAAATACAGATCTTTTCAATTGGCTATTAATTTCTTCAGATCCTTTTATCGCAAGTTTGCGTCACACTCCCTTTCGAGTTCGAAGTTTGATAACGAAAGAAGTTCTTTCATTATCTGTTGATGCTTTCGAGGAAGAAAAATCTTTTAAGGATACATACATATGAAATTGACTAAATTAAAATCTCTATGTTTATTTATGTGCTTTATTTGTGTTATTAAAGTAATATAGCAAAAACAAGTGAATAAAACAATTACTATTAAATATTTATTAAAAATATTAAAATTATTTTAATACTAAAAATGACTACATCCGAGTCTTTACATAAAAACTCACCTAATAATTTTATTATGTGATTAATTAGTTGTATTCAACGTATATATTAGTATATATATAACTACAAAGAATTTTAGAGCATGTATTTAAGAAACCAATCTTTTATCTTAAAAATATATTTTTGTTTTACTGACAGTGTGAACTATTAACTTTTTGCATCATTTTACTAAAAAAAGAAACATTTTTCTAAAAAAAAGTTGATTTTTTACAATCGTTGATTGAGATTGCTAGGTTGACATCACTGAAGTGGTGCCTCATCAAAAACGAAGAGCGTCTGATGAAGGTTCAATTTCCGCTCCAGCAAAATGCTTTTTAGACTCTTCATTCATACTAAAAACATCCTTGTGATTAATTTGCTCATGATAAATTGTATGTAATCATTAAGATTGCTCTCGCACTCTCTTTCTCTCTCTCTCCTTCTTTCTCTAATTTCAAGCATTTGTTTGTCAATTTTTCGGGGCTTCTCGCTATTTTTGAATCGTTCTTTAAGTATAAATCTGGTGGCAACTCATCTCGCCAAGAATTTATTTATCATACTACCTGTATAATTTCAGTCAAGTATTAATGTTATTGCTCTCCATAAATAGAGCTTTGGGGATAAAAATGCAAATATTTCTTTAAATCGTAGAAATAACTATTGTTTTCTCAAAGTAACTCTCCTAAAATGGAATATTTTCTATTCCTTTCTTCAAACATCAAAAATGAATACAAATACAGGGTGGGCCATAAGGGTGTTGGCGGTTTAAATATTCAATAAATAAAAAACCACGAAACATAAAAAAAATATATTTTTATTTTTAAAAAGTCGAAGCATGGGATTTTTTAAGACTTAAAAATAATGTTGTCCAAATGGCTTCCCTCGGCTGCTTGACACTCTTGGAACCGAAGTCGCAAATTTTGGAAAACTAGTTGAAAAGTTGTTCTCGGTATTTTGTTACTTTCCTGAATAATGTTCCTCTTCAACTGCTTTAAATTGGTCGGATTATTCTCGTAGACTACTGATGTGAGGTAGCCCCATAGAAAATAAACGCATGGAGAGAGATCGGGGCTACGTGGGGGCCATTCAATATCCCCCCTTTTCGAAATGAGTTTTCCAGGAAAAAACATTTTTCAGCAGCTCTATGGATACCCTAGCCGTATGACATGTGGCCCCATCCTCGAGGTATTGCCTTGAAGTTCTTGCAAAGCTGGCACCAAAAAGTCTGCTAGCATGTTGCAATAATTGTTCGCTCTAACCGTCATCGCATGCCCTCTTTCGTCCCCAAAAAAGTATGGTCCAATAATACCGGTTGACGTTATCCCAGCCCACACGACAAGCTTAGGGCTGTGAAGTGGACGTTCATGCAAGCGTCGGGGATTAGTCTCGGACCACAACCGACAATTTTGCTTGTTCACATGGCCATTAAGGTGAAAATTGGCCTCATCACTAAAAATCACGTTGTTGAAATTGTTGAACCACTCTAGCATCAAATTGACAAAGTTAAGTCGGTTTTAATTCTTGGACTATCTGAATCTTATAAGCCTTCAAATGCAAATCACGTTTCAAAATTCGTCGTACAGTTGTTCTTTTGACATCCAAAGACTGACTTCTCTTACGTGTTGACTGTTGCGGATTTCGCTGAACTGAAACACGAAAACGCTCCACAATGTCGGCTGATCTTGCAGAAACTGGGCGACCACGAACCGTAATTGGTATTGTTGAGCCGGTTGTTTGGAACATTCTGATCCATTTTCGTATCACATTGGCGCTTGGAACTTCACTTAAATCGTGTAAACCGTGTTCATGCCGATACAAACGTCATGCAGTAATCACTGATTTATTGTTTTCGTAATACGCTCGGGCACAAAATGCACGCTGCACTCCCGTGTACGGCTCCATGGCGACTAAATTTCCAGAAAGCGGCGCAGCGAACAACATATCCCCCCGCCACCCCGCGCCACGACTTAAAGTCCAAAATATCGTCAGGTCTTTAATTTAAGAACAAATTAAATGTAAAGCTAAAGCTAATGCTACGTCAGCTCTTGATAAACTCTCACACATATGGTCAAAATAATAAGTACATCCTTTATTTTTATTTAAAGGCTCGTAGACGAAAATTGTTTTAAATTAAAAGAAAAAACAAATACTAATTTCTTTTATTATAACATTAGAAATAAAATAAATACTAAAACGATAACCAAAAACAACAATTAAATTCAAAAAGCAAGAAAATAATCAAAAAACATTGGACAAAATAATAAGTAAATTTAGTTAAAATAAGCAAAAAAGTAAAAAAAATCAAGTTTTTCTGCTAAATTAGCTGAGTTTCGGCAAAAGCCTGTATACTCACCTTTATTTTCAATTATTCCGTTGACTCCTTTTTGCATGCTGACAATAAGTTTCCTGCAGGTTTCTACTGGGATTTCATACCAAATTTTTTGAACAAAATTCCATAACTTATCCATATTTTTAAGAACCTCCTTTCCAATTCTTTGATCCAACACTCCCCAAAGATTTTCAATTGGATTGGTCCACAAATTGACTTGGCCAGTCAAGAAGGGCAACATTATTATCTTAGAACCAATCCTTTACCAACTTAGAAGTATGCTTCGGATCGTTATCCTGCTGGAATGTCCATCTAAGAGGCATACTTTCCACAGCATAGTTCAACATCGTATTTTCCAAGATATCTTTGTAGTGGAATCTGGCCATAGTGTCGGCAATTCGATGTATCGGACCGACACCATACCACGAGAAACAACTCCAGACCATAATATTGCCGCCCCCGTGATTGGCCGTCTTCTTTTTGGAAAGTGAACATGGAATTCCTTATCCTGAGGGCGTCGAAAATTCCGGGCACAGTTGTTTCCAAATACATTAATTTTTGTTTCATCGCTCTACAAAATGTTTCGCTATTTTTTTCACCGTCTCTTCCGAACCAATTGGAATGGCTTCTTGCAAACGCCAATCTAGCTTTTAAATTTGTTTGTCTAAGCAAATGAACTCTTCTGGCTATCCGTGCTGCTAAATGTGCTTCTTGTAGTCTACGAAGAACCGTTCAAGATGAATTTACATTTCCAATTTCTGCTGAAATCGCTCTAGAAGACACAAATGGGTCCTTCTTCGCAAGTTTTACAATGCGGATATCTGTTGTTTTTGAAGTTTTTGTTTTGGGTCTTCCGCGAGTTTCGACGTTTTTTTTAGGCTTTAAAGCATTTTGTACCAAAAATAGCGCTTAATTCATAGTTTTTGCCATAGAACGAAAACTTTGCCCACTTTCTCTTAGTCTTGAAACAATTGTTCTCTCCTCCGGAGAACAATGAATTTTTCGAACCATGCCTGATTTTTTTAACCAAATATTTGGTTATAAATAAAGATAAACAACAGTAAAATAACTAGCCTTTCCAAAAAGACTGCAGCAGTCTTCGAAAATGTTAAAGAATTGAGCAACGTATTTATTATTTTGACCAAGTACTGAAATCACACCTGAACAAAGTTAACTCACAATGAAAACAACGGGGAAGTCCCAGTTTTGTTTATACTTTTAAAGGCATTACCATATTAAAGTTATTTAAATAATAAAGAATTGCCATGTTTACTTTCTGTTAAAGTAAATAAAATTAACCATAAAGCAAAAATAAATAGTTATACTTATTTGTTGACGATATGTATATCTTCCTTTCGTGTATGCTTGTAAGTCCACCACCTGTCTAAAAGCTCTACAATTGGCACGGAATAAGTGTTTAAAAACTGTTTTTAATCCACCTATGAGGTTCAGTACATCTTCTTTTACCTGTTAAGGGATTACACAAACAGCAACTTCTGCTCTATATCCACAAATCAATAAATGGAATTGGGGTCTTTACAACATCCTTTCATAGAAATATATCAAACACCCAAAAGTCAATCCGTCAAGCAATGGATTTAAATGTCGTGTTTTGTCGGTTAGAGTTGGCCAAGCATTGTGTTACATTTGCTGGACCATTTGAGTATAATCAATTGCCAGTATACTTGAAAGAAATTTCACTTTTATCAGTTTTTATAGTTCAATTAAAATAATATTGGATAGGTAATTTGGAAATGCTTCTAACGTAGTTGTTTTTATATCTCTATTTTTATTAAATATTTTAATGTTAATATTTGATATGGTATTAGCCTCTATAAAGCCAATCGGGCGCTAAGGCAATATTATATAAGGTGGCCCATAAGTAACGCAAAGATTTGATCAGTGAATACATTTTTTGCCTAAGTCTTTTTTTTCGTCTCTTCACAGAATTAACTAAATAATACTTGGGAAAATTTATGATGGAAAGACTCAGCACAGAACAAAGAACCAAAGTTGTTCAATTTTACCTTGAAAGTCAGCATTCGATTGTTCAGATCATATCGAAATTTCTTTCATGTTCTCAATAGTTAGAGATTTCTAGGCGGTCTTTGCAAAGAATTTTATATACGTTACATCTTTTCCCATATAAGATGCAATTGGTTCACGAGTTGAAACCAAATGATGCACAAGAACGCATTCAATATGGTCGCCGTTATCGTTACTTATGGGTCACACTTTACAAGACAAATTGTAGTTATCTTATTAAACTGTAATAAATAATTTATTAAAAAAAAAGTAGAGTTAGTTTAGAATACTATCTTAACAATGCCTTGTTGTTCTAAGGGTCTCCCGACAAGAACGCAAGATTTAAATGACTGATGCAGAAATGGAATTGTTCCTCTGGCTGTTTGACATGTGGCTCCGTCTTGTTGCAACCACATGTTCTCTACATTCATTTCTTCAATTCTAGGCACAAAAAAACTGGTTATCATTTCACGATACCGAACACCATTGACTGTTTGCGCCTGACATGCCTCATTTTCATAAAAAAAACGGTCCAATGATACCTCTAGCCCAAAATCCACACTACACAGTGACACGTTAAGGATGCATTTACTTCTCGTAAATCACTCGAGGATTTTCCTCACCCCAAATGCGGCAATTCTGCCTATTGACGAAGCCATCAAGATGGAAATGGGCCTCGTCACTGAAGATGATTTTATCGGCAAAATCAGCATTTTCATGTTGTCTCTCCAATATCTAATTAACGAAGTCCCTTCGCTGTCCATGGTCAGCTGGCTTCAGTTCCTGAGTCAATTGAACTTTGTGTGCATGAAGATGCAAATCTTTTGTCAAACTTCGCTGCATAGTGGATTGGGAGACACCAATTTGCTGAGTTCGGTGTCGAATTGAGGTGGATGGAGTTTGAGCGACACCGTCACGTACAGCTGCGACATTTTCGGTCGAAGGCGCGTTGTTGTCTTTACATCACTAACAGATCCAGTTTTGGCAACTTTATCCATTAATCTCTTTACAGTTGCTCTTTTGGAGCATTATTGTGACCCCAAATTGATCGCAATTTGCGAACTGTAGCCGCAAAACTTTCACCATTTTGGTAAAACAATTTCACAATGAGAATGCGTTGTTCATTCGTGTAGCGCTCCATTTTTACTAACCTCGTACCTTCTACTAGCAAACAATAACAATTGTTCAAATGTCAAACAATGACACTTCGAATGGCGCCAAATTTAAATCTTGCGTTCTGGTTGGGACACCCTTTATACTTATATTTTCATTGTATCACCAACAAAATTCGAATTAGGAGGAGCGGCAGGGTGCCCAAGGCTTAAAATTGCCAGGAAATGAGAGTTTATTATTAACACATGAGTTTATCAACTACGATGTCCATCGTCATCACCATAACATCAAGTATAATTATATTTCGTACACATTGTTGTGTACTTCATACGATGGACGATGTTATCACAGAAATTCATTGCTGGGACAATGGACACTTTGTTGTTAATCGACACAACACAACAAGGTGTGAAAGTGTATTAAACTTAATTTTTGTCCCCTCAACGCCAAAAGCAAAAAAAAAAATGAAACGAAAAAACAGGAAAAATATGACAGATATCATAAAGATCAAACAGAAAATAAAATAGCCTTTTCTGCCTACCAGTGATGGACGAACTACTCTCCCTTAACTGTCAACAGACTCAAACATTTTTTTTTTCCTTTTTTTTTTTTGCAAATGAAGCGAATCTCACCAGTACATGCAAACACTTATACACTTCCGCATCCACACCCACACATACACACACACAGCCACAGATCCATTTAAACAACAACTTCGTCGCTATCAAGCCTGTCATCGGTCTATATTATTGCTGGAAATTCGATTTTAGCGATCAAAGGAAAACGCACTTAAAAATGTTAAATTGAATTTTCTGGTCTGGCACCTCTTGAACGACAAAAACAAAACAAAAAAAAAAAAGCTGAATTGAACAAATAGTATACGAGTACTTGGGCTTGACAGTGAGGACATACGAAGCAACAACCACCGCTAACAGCCACTATCAATGGAGACACCGTGGGTGGATGTGTTCAAATATGCGTCGAATAATTTAGTCAATTCTTTTTTCAAGGTTTGTAGAACTTCAAGCACAAAAAAAAACTCAATGTTTTACTTGCTTTTAAATGCAAAAGTCATAAAATATTCGATTACTTATTCTCCACTCCAAAACTTTGTTAGTATTATACGAGTATGTACGTGATTAAGTGGGTGTGATATTCCCTTTAAACCATACATACGAGGTGTGTTCAAAAAAAAAAATAAGGTGAATTTTAATTTTTCTCAAAAACTATTTATTTATTCTTCAATTTCTATTTTATCTTCTTCAAAGTGGTCCCCCTCAGATATAATACACTTGTGCCAGCTTTTTTTTCCAATCCTCAAAGCAGTTCTGATATGCACTTTTTGGTATGTCCTTGAAATCTCTTAGCGATTCGGTTTTTATCTCCTCAGTCGGCGCAAATCACTGTCCTTTCATGGGTGTCTTCAATCTTTGGAACAAGAAAAAGTCACAGAGGGCCAAATCTGGTGTATACGGTAGCTGAGGCATGATAACGGTGTTGTTTTTGGCCAAATAATCTCTCACAAGCAAAGATGAGTGAGCAGGTGCAATATCATAATGCAAAAGCCATGAATTTTTTTTCCACAATTCCATGCGTTTTTTCGTATTGCTTCACGCAAACGGCGCATAATTTCAAGGTAATACTTTTTATTATTCGTACGATCTTGTGGTAAGAACTCCTTATGCACTACGCCATGTTAGTGGAAGAAAACGGTGAGTAAAATCTAGACATTTGATCGAATTTGGCGTGCTTTTTTTGGTCTTAGTTCTCCTGGATTCTTCCATGGGGACAATTGGGCTTTGGTTTTAATGTCATAACCATATACCTATGATTCGTCACCAGTTATGACCCTTTTAAGCAAATCTGGATCATCGTTAATGTCATTCAACAATTCCTGAGCGATGCTCATGTGACGTTGTTTTTGGTCAAAATTCAACAATTTTGGAACGAACTTCGCAGCCACACGCTTCATGCCCAAAATTTCCAAAAAAAAATTGCATGGCATGAGCCAACCGATATGCCGACATCCTCAGTGACTTCTCCAATTGTGATCCGACGATTCTCCATAACAATTTTCTTCACTTTCTCAACATTTTCACATCGGTTGTTGATGTGCTGGGGCGTCCAGAGCGAGCGCTGTCATTCACATCTTCTCGACCTTCTGTGAAAAGCTTGTGCCACCTGTAAACATTTTTTTGACTCAGACTCAGACTCACCGTATGCCACTGTCAACATTTCAAGTGTTTTTGAGCGCTTAATTCCATTTTTTACACAAAATTTGATGCAACTTCATCAACCATTTTTTCAATAGCAGAAAATCGCCGAACACACAAAACACTTGTCTTATTTATGCCTCTCACAAACAATTAAACATGCTATATGGATAAAACCGTCAACATATTTTCGAGGCGAGTGTACCAACATAAAAAAAAACAAATAATCGAAAGTCGAATGTACGTAGTCCTCGAAATTTGAAAATTTCCCTTATTTTTTAAACACACCGTACTCGTGCTTCTTAGTACGAAGTTCTCTATTCTAAATACCAAGTAAAAAACTGATTCTATTTTATGATACCCTATTAATACTAGCATCAAAATGCATTTTTTGTCTTCAAAAACTTGCGCTTAATACTTCTGCATGTTTTGACGCCCTCTGTCGGCGTGAATGTAAGTTAAATCCACAAACAACATTCAGGTTTCATACTATTTCCGGATTTTATAAATAGTTTTCAATAGAATTAAGAACACCAGTTAGGTCTTTATTCACCAAGCGAAGGACATATTTTTATTGGGTGTTTCGGAAAGTTCGTTCGGCTTTTAAAAGAAATTTATTTATCACGTAACTCTTGCGACGAATTGTCCGCAAGAAGAATTGCTGACAATGCGTCTGCAATAGTAGCATCTGCGGATCGAATTCGCCAAGCTGCGTCCGGCTCGAGTGAACACCGAAACTTGCACTTGCGAAATGCAAACGCTGCAAATTCGTAGACAGCGTAGACTAATATGTTTAATTTATACAAGAAAACAATTATTTTAATCCACGATATAATCCCTCCCGTTTTTAATAACTTCTACCCACCTATCTGGGAGCTTTTTAATTCTTCTCTCATGAAACTCGCGTGGTTTTTTTTTTCTTTTTTTTAAAAAAAAGAACGATTAAATTCGATTTTTCACTTCCTCGTCGTTATGGAAATTCATATCCTTTAAGTGATTGCTCAGACTGCGAGATAGGTCAGGAGATTACGGTGGGTGAGGTAAAACTTCCCACTCAAGTTTCTGGCGTGTCCGCAAGGCAGTGTGACGCCCCGGTGAGGCAGTCTGAGGTTGCCCACAAATCCGAGTTCTTTTATGACCCCGTAATTTTTTTGATTATTTCAGCTATTTCCCTAACTGTTGCACGGGAATTAACAATAACTAAATCTTTCACCGATTTCTTTTGGTCGTTCTGATCCGGGGGCTTTCGTTACGGAGAAGTCGCCCGTAGAAAATCTTTTAAACTTTATTTCTATTATTCCGTTTTCTTCAATAATAGACTATATTTTTCGACTGGCTTCAACAACAATTTTTCCTTTTCCGAAATAATACAGCATAATATGCCTAAAATGCTCTTTTTCACTCATTTTTTCCAGTTTTTAAAACTTTTTGTTAAAAAGGTAAAACCACACACGACTAGATCGAGAACACAAATAAACAATAGTAAACAGTTTAGAGCAGGGGTGAGAAGAAGCTATGATAGTGTTTGAAAGAACTCTCATGAGGAGTGGTGTATGGTGGACTAATGAATTAACCGAACGAACTTTTCAAACAACCCAACAATTACTTGTAATACTGTTCTTCTAATTTCCAGGCGTACATTACTTATTTCACTAAAGGTAGAAACGAGGTAGACCAGGTCGTCCACCATTGCAAAATCATAATTGCCAACGTTTAGACAGCCTCCAAAACGAGTAAACTTTTATGTGGTCGAAATTCGCTCTCGTTTAGCAACAAATCTACTTTTGTAGATTTATTGTTAAGTTGGTTAAGAAAGCTGAATTTGCCACCAATTACGCCTATATTATCATCTTACGCAAGCAATTTATAACTTCAGTTAATTATGGTGTCAGGCGCGTTTATTGCAGCTTTCCTAGTTGTAGTCCTAACAAGTATGTAGAATAGATCCCTCGACACGCTGTCGCTATGTGGAAAAGTGGCCAAATCAAATATTTCCCAATTTTTTTCTGAACACTTTATATTGCCCTGTTTCATGTGTCAGAGCGTCATCACATCAAATGTAACCATTGATTCAAATATGTTTTTGCATGATCTGATGGGCAAAGAAAACTTTATAGTCGACCTAAAGGTGTTGTTCTTCACATATTTTCCAGGAGTTAATTCTATGATTTGTCGTAATCTGAATATTTGGTCAACTGTCCATTCAGTGGATATAGCATCACAATGATCTTTTGATCATTCACATAATATACTTTGCAGGAAAATAGGAGTGGATAGAGCATAAGCTGTGCTTAACCAAAGTCATTCTAATTTTCCATCACTGTGCTATGCCGTCAGGTCAACAACTCCCGCCACTATATCGGCAACAACTTCATTATAGTCTCCACAACATCCACATCAACATCATCGTCATCATCATCATCATCATTATCATCATCACCATCCAGCAGCAGCCACATCCTCACTGTTATCACACAACGTCAACGTCATCATTAAATTGAAGAGTGTTAAAAATATGATGGAAAAGTGGAAACATGTTGATATGAATGAAATGATTTTCATCCGTGTGCCTGCAAAAATGTATTAAGTGTAGTGGAGCAGTTGATGTAGTTGTTGTCGTTGTTGTTGCTGTTGTTGTTAGCTGAGTTGAGCAATTCCCGCAGGACTTCAATTTCACAAATTCCATCTCTCACATTCCATCCAACAATAATTTAATCAACATTTTAAAATTTCTTCTTGATGCCTCCATTCAAAAAAAAAAAAAAAAAAAAAAAAAAAACTCAAGCTCTTAGCTGAACAATGAATTTTGTTGCGTTGCCTTTAGAGCCCGCGTTTGAAAGAGAAGGCATTTAATTCAAGTGGCCGAATTTTACTCAATTCCTCAATGGTTTATTAGCTCAAGTGATGCTTTGAAATGTATAGCCCCAGGTCAAATTTCACACTCTTTGCGTAAGCTATTGTGTGAGCATTTCAAGAGTCATTAACAGGTACTTGAATGCGTCATCATTACTATTGTGCAAAAATGAAATTGGTGGCATCATGAGGAGCAAACAACCCTTCATCCTGCTGTCCTCGTGCAGGGCTAACAAAAAAAAAAAAAAAAACTACGGATGTTTAAATTAAAAGTTTACATGTGACCATAATTGTGTACTTTAATACCAGCATTTGGTAACTTTTTATCGTACATTTTATCGGCATGTTAAGTTTAATATAGCGTTTGCGAGAGATTGAAATAAATGTCTTATATGCACATAGAAGCATCACAAATGGTACGTTTTAATAAAATATGA
>JAHXMU010025955.1:593080-645344 GCA_019455685.1 Philornis downsi | reverse complement strand
ATGATAATATACTCAGAGGAAAAAAGGATTCCACTGCCCTCGTATGCAGTGTATGAGGGTGCTTGCTGTTCATTTCTGATCGCCTGGTAGTATTAGGATTTTAGCATCATTTGCAGTGTGCAATAAGTGACATTGTATTTCGTGGCAAGGTCGAAGCATTATGATGAAATAAATGTTTCACTGCATTTACTTTACTTTTGAAACCGAAAAATGGATAACTTTTTTTTCTTCCAGTTTGTTGCAGATTATAAAACTAATAATTAGTCCGAGTTGTTTTAGAAATATTTGGAATGCCTTTTCCACGTAAATGAATCGTTATTGCCATAAAGACTACAATTTTGTGCTATAGTACATATTAAAAAAGTCTCCTTTACTTCACTAATAAATATGTAAATGTGTTTTAATCCCACTTTATTTTTCAAGATTTCGGATTCACAACCTAGAAAATTATTTCTGTAAGATAAGGATCTGCGTATGTGTAACTGTTACGAAGTTAATACGCAACAGAAAATTATGCTAGCTAAGAATTTATTTCCTATTTCTGACGCATTTACGTAATATTTCTGAATAAAGCAAAATTAAATCCGTTTGTCGCAACAGAACGTGAACATGAAATAAAATGTATGCTTTAGAGTGGTAAGTATTTATGAAGTCCAAATCCTTAAAGGAATGCTTTCAATGAAGATTCTTATTTTTATTTGGTTTTGTTCCTCAGGACACGTTTTGGAAGACAGTTCTACAAGTTTTACTTGTTTAATGGATGTGTATGAAATACCTACAGTCGTTATCAATACCACCATAAGTTGGCACGGAAGGGTGTGCTTCGGTTAAGCTATTCTGTAGTTGAGAAATTGCTGGCTAGACCATTTCAGCAATCATTCCATATGGAGGAATATTTTATTAACTACATTAAGTTTTACAAATGAGAGAGAGTGATTAGATTTGATACAAGTATTCAGGGGGGAAAAAATTATAAAAATTATAAGTAAATTGGAAATATGTGTCATATATAAAAAATTTAATCGTTTTTTTTTTTCTAAAAAAATGATTGTTTATTATCGTGGAAAAATTTCATGAAAATAGGTCTTACTTTGTACGATTATCGATTAAATATCGGTCGAAATCTTCGTCATATATATTTTGTTAGAAATTTCATTTGGATTTATCGGAGGCGAAAATTTTCCATTTATAATTTTAATATTTTCTTTAGTATTTTTGGTGCAAAGTTAAGTATTTATGGTAAGTATTTATGGGAATCGTAATATATTAGGACAACACATTTTGTTAACTCTAAGTATACGGCCATTTTCTAGTGGCTTAGACTATATGCATAAAATTTCATAGAGCATACATTTTTGTTACGGCTAAAGATTTTGCAGGAACTTTATAGAAACTTTCCATGGCAAAGCAATACAGTTGCACATTTTTTGAGCAGCTAACTAATCATTTTCGTTTAGCCGTGGATTTTGTTGCACGAAGTGTTAAAAATAAGAGAAAAGGCTGTAACATAATTTGATTTGCTTGAATTGTTCGAAAAAAAAAAATGGACAAAACTAAACAAAAATCATTTTAAATTCAAATTCCTCCTTTGATTTTCAAAAATGTTGGCCGTTGTGATGGTAGGTTGTTGTCATCACTAACGATGTGTTTTTTTCCAAAATGTCGGTCACAATCGGTTAGTGTTTTTCGCAGAATGAATGTTATCGTGAATCGTCACGTTTTAACGGTCGTTGGCTCGGAACTAAGCTACGTTTAGCGAAGATCACAACCAATGGTCTGTATTTACATTTCATACAAATGAGGTCAGTTATGCATTGTTGATGGTGCTAACTGTGCCACTCCCACATTTTGTTGTATTCTGCACATCCAATAAAGCAATTATATTTCAAATTGTTTGAAACATGCAGAGAATGGAGGCAAATCAAGTAACTGCTATTGTGATTTACGATCGTTAACTAGTGCGGTTGTGAACTGTAGTGTGAAGGTTCTTGGAGTAGGTTTGACAACTCACGATAATATCGATTTTGCGAAAATCACCAAGCGATTGTGACCGACATTTTGGAAAAAACACGTCGTTAGTGATGACAGCAACCTAACTCTGTAACGGACAACCTTTTTCAAAAACAGGCAGGAATTTGAATTTAAATTATTAAATATGTTTTTTTCAATCTTATTTTGTAGTTTTTACGATGTTTTCTTGAAAAATTATAAGACAGCTTATTATTCTTAATATTAATTAATTTTTTTTTATTGAATACATAAAAATTAAAATATCGAAAATATACTTTTCTTTACTTTAGAGTTTTAAATTGAGGGAGTAATATTGATTTTCCCTACAATTCTGTTTCCTCGTATTTCGATCAGGAAAATCTGAAATGAAAAAGAAAATTTTAAATTACATTATTAATAGAACAATACCATTCTACGTAATAAAAATAAAAATTAAATAAAAAGTCAGAGCTTCCTAGTCAGGGTTGGTGTTCAGGAAAAGTGATCGGATTCATATTTAGGTGTAAAGTTAAATTACAATTATGGGCGAGCATAGTTAAATCCCCGTCAAATATAGGCATTATTGTACAGACAGTAGACATTTTGATTATCTTAAACCACCACAGTAATTCGAAGTGGACAACACTCGTTAGAAAATGTTCCTTCATTTTATAAGCGGTCTCCAATAACGCAATTTTTCCACATGAGAGTATCTGAATCGTAAATGTTAAGCTTAAAATTTAACTGAAATGAATTCTTAAGCTGTTCTTAAACAAAAATGTTTCACCTTCGTTGCCATCGCTACAAACTTAGAAAAGTTTCTGGCAAATGTGCGCCGATTCCGCGGGGTAGTCACACCTCCAAAAGACCACCTAGTAAAAGACTTTACCTTATGCATAACTTTAACTTTACTTTTAACTAAAGAAAAAATGAGGAAAATATTATAAATATGAAGTATTTTGTCATTTTTAACATCGAATTTCATGGAAAACCGTATGAGTGCAATAAAACTTAATCACGCAACAGAGGTGAGAACAAAAAAGCGATATTTTATAAAAAATATCCTAAAATGGTAGCCCCAATTGTAATGGCTAATATACTGATATACAAATTCAGTAATTTTAGACAGTTTATTGAAACATATCTATCTTTTCGAATCGATAATTATATATTTCTCAAGAAGAATATAGGATTATCCATTTAGTGATTTCAAAGCCGCCGGTCTGGCGTGGCTAAATCTCATCATTTTAAGTATTATTAATTTAGTGATAGGTTTGCGAAAAACGCATAAAAATAGTTAAAACTTACTACAAAAGTGGTGATTCGAATCTGGCCACTTTTCGTGCATCATCCAGTAATGCAATCATGTAATAATTGCATTAATAATTGTGGTCGTCATAATGGACCTACCGTGCAAGGAATTGGAAAGATTATAAAGAAGTTTGAAGAGACTGTAATCGTTTCCTGTGCATACCTCCTGAATCCACATAAGAATATATTTTTTGAAAACCTACAAGTATAAGTAGAAATTAAGAGTTAACAATTAAAAATTATTAACGTAAACTACAATTTAAAAAAAAAATGTTTCTATAACACATTTATTTACTCTCTTTTAACTATATTGTAAAAAAAGTATTTGTATACTTTCACTCGATAGCAAAAACTTAACAGCCAGAAGAACGCGTTTTACCAACAAGTACATTTTGACTAAATTTGTCGTAAATTTTTATGAAACTTCTTAACTTCTTGATGAAGCCTAATATATTTCCATATCGTAGTTAAGGATTGTAGATGGGTAATATCGACCCATCATTCTCGGAATCTGCCATACAACATGACCGTTTTTTTCGAAATTCAATGCTTTTTATCCTCATTCGTAGTTTGAAGTAATTTAAATTGTTGCACACCGATTTGATTTAACCTGCCAAAATTTCAAACAATCGTTATTCTAAATCCTTCCATACAAATTGAGCGTTTAATCGCAATATAATTTTTTTTCGCACAATCTCTATAATTCGTAGAATGTGTGAGAATGTAATGAAAAATGTGCTCAAAAGTCTACGCATTTTTGAGGCTAGCAGAGGCGGACATTTATCTGATATTGTATGCCATACATAATTGAAGACTTTAAATAAAACATTTATCAATATAAGATCCATTCGCTCTCATTTAATTAAAAATTATAAGCAAAGAAAGTAGTATACTTTCCCGACGAACACCCTGTATAATTTTTTTTCGCACGTTCTCTATAATTTGTAGGCTGAAGCATTATAAGCTTTTAAAATTGGAGAAAATTCTAATTCTTTGTTAATGATTTTGCTTCTTTTATTATTCAAGAAGATCCTGGCGATTTACCAAGCCCCTTCAGCCGCCGCTTGTAGTTTTGCACTAACTCCATGGGTTGTTGGGTGAATGTACATTGAAGTCAGTTCACCTGACTGAAATTTTTTTGTTTTCTATTCGCCGCTTGTACTTATGGCCGTACTTCGATAGGAAGAACATCAACACGAAATGCTGTATCGAAGTCAGGTTTAGCGAAATAATTTATGTATAATTCCAAGAGCACATCTGTATCTTAATTGCGTAAAAATACAAATCCTTGCAATTTTGAAATGTATTATAATCCTATTGGAAGTAAATGTCTCCCGAGTTAATATTAAAAAAAAAAAATTGATAATGAAAAACCATTTGTTCGTGTCTCCAGATCGCTCTCCATTGATGTTAGCCATTGTTTCCTTGCATTTTCTAAAAAAATATTTGACTAATGTAGCATCCATGCCAACCCTCGTACCACACACATTGTCCTGCATTGAAATGTGCATGCATTGAAAGCTCTAATATCTCCCTCAGATTTTCTGACCACCAAATGGGCTGGATGTGTTAGTTTTCATAGCCGCCAAGACGAAATTACGCCTTACCTGAAAATGACAATATTAGCAATATAATTACACAAAATAAAACTCAAAACAAGTTCAACACCTATTTATCTAATGATATCAGGCAAAGTTTTTGTTCTGCATATGTCCGATAAATACTAAATTGGATGCTCCAGGGATGGCAATCCATTTAATTTGATTTCTTTCTATTATAGCGGTATAGAATAACAAATTTTCATTATATCAAATGGATCTCGCACTTTAAACTTTCTCACAACTACGTATCCAGGGACAAGAGATTCCGATCATATCTGGAGTCTAATAAAATGTTTGAATTTCTTGTGCACTCTCCTTTAAAACTTGGATTTGCTTTAACAGTCCTGCAACCATTGTGCTTTCCATCCCAGTGCAATTCGATAATTGTGTCCATGGAACATGGCCCGAAGGCAATCAAGTTTTTATTTAAACAAATTGTTCTTACACTTTTCTCTACCAACGACAATATTATTAGTATTTTTTGTTTCCAATACTGGCAATAACAAAAAATCGAAAGATGCTAAAAATGCAGCATATAAGTCAGCTGAATTAAAACGTGACAGTACAACCAATTTTGTGGAAAGAAATCATATTATTACATCATATATATCTGTGATATGATCCTAATATAAATATTCCATTCTAAGAGTTGTACCAAAAATTGGATAATTTTTCATTTATCCATACACTAATTCAATTCCTGTGCAAAACGGAGTCGTTGGCATAGCAACCCACACATCGCGTATGTACTTACGCACATGAATCCATTTCTACGTAATGTAGACAATTGTCCATTTCATGTGAGAGACTCAGTGGCTATTTTTAACAAAAAATCATTTCAAATTTAATTTCATTTGGATGTTTTTCCGCCTCGAAAGTTACGAGCATTCAAGCACGTCTACAATAACCTTTACTGCAGCAACTGGCGTCAGTGGAAGTAATGGTTCTACTGTTTGGAAAATTACTGCAATAAAATTAACAATAATTACACATAAGGGAAACAAACTAAAACAACGTTTATTGCTGGTTACAGCCCAGATACATTCTTCCTTCATTGACATGATGAATGAATGCATCACTGAAACTGAAATAGGCCTTCATGATGATACACAGTCGTAGCAGTCAGTGAAATATGAGGGCGAAGAGATTGGATGCCGAGCAGTGTGTGATGTCTGTATTTGTTGCTGACGTTAATAGTTCGACAATTTCATTTTACATTTCATTGCGGTAATTTGCACTGAGATTTAATGTTCGCAAAATATGTTAAAATTTTACTATGGTAAAATTATTACACGCGTAAATTGAAGTCTTTAAAATGCAATAAAATTCAACAGCTCTTACCAAATTTTTGGATTTTTTTTTAAAGTGTCTAAATAATAAATACAAAGAGAGACTTACGGTGAAGCTACCAAATCTTTTACGCATCGTCACGAAATTAGCTACGATAGCTAACATTAAAATAAAACCAATTCCTGGTCAATTTGCGGAAATGCCAGCATTTTGGAAATTTGTGAAGAGATGGTCATACAATCGCGAACTTAAAAAATCGCTATAAGAATATAACCATTGCTTGGACCGACGCTCTCAAACATGGAAATAAGATAACATTTAACCTCCAGAAGAGTATGTACCAAGCGATGCTATTAATATGGCACCAAAATTTGTTAAAAACAAAAATTCTACTTGGAATGTTCTAACTGCTTTATAGTAGCTTTTGCCGTTTGTTGTCTCTCTTTCCTGTTTTAAGTCCCAAAATTGAGATATGCCACCCCAAGACTTAGTAAAATCTCTTATCGCACTATCGCAATCACTAAAATAACTCAGAAGCGATTTTCTGCTTTCCAAATGTTTCTGAACACAGTTGTTTGTTCTAAGCGATGATACCATTTATGTGCCCCTTCTACACTGTTTTACCACCTACCAATATGAATCCGGAAAACTAATTACGCGCCTCCACTGATTGAATTGCTACAAGTTTCGTTATTTCACATATGCTGTTTGTTCTTAGCTACAATATAATATATAACATATCTCTCTTCTTTTCCTTAAATATATGAATTTCGAGAAATATATCCTTGCATCTACTTTCCAATGGAAATGTGCACCCATTACTATCTCAGCGAAGCCGTTTCATCTAGGATATATCAGATTTGTAAATGCAATTTTTTTTTTTTTTAACAATAACAAATTTTTATTATTAAACTGTACAATACTGTAGAATAATAATATATATATTAATATAAGTTTTAACAAGTTACGCCCCAGCATCTAAAATAGACATTATAGAGGCAAGTTGGCAGTAAAATTCAATATCTTTTACAATTATGTTACAGAAAAAAAACAAAATTATTAAAAATTTTTAAAATTAATTCAAATTTAGTATACAAACAAAAGTTTAAATAAGAATTCCTTCAACATTCTGCAGTAAGTGATTTTTCAACAAATTTTTGGATGTTAGAATATTATTTGCGATTTTTAAATTTTGAGGTAAATTATTATACGCATGGCTACCCGAATACTCAATTCTCTGCTTCGTAATTTCAAGTCTACACTTTGCTACCCTCAAGTTACTACTATTTCTGGTACTGAACACTTGTTGGTTGATAGCAAAATGTATGGTGTGATGTCCTATATTGTGTAAGCATTTGAATACATACATAAGAAGTTTCATTAAGTAAGTACCATGCACAGGTAAAATGCTAGGGAATATGCTTCTGTATAGCGAAAGTGTTGAATATGTTAAAAGCAGATTTGCCGCAGCTCTTAAGGATTTGTTTTGAATTCTTTGTAAAGATTTCAGTTCTGTACTTTTTTTATACCCATATAAAACAACCATATAATTCAAAATACTTTGAATTAAAGTTTCGTATATTAAAAGTTTCACTGTTCTATTAAACTTATTTTTGAATTTATACAAAATACCTACTACCGATTCGTCTTTTAAATGTTTAATGTGTGTATCCCAGCACTGATTATTTTGTAGAAATATACCTAAATAATGGACACAATCAACTTCTTGGATAATGTTACCATTAATATATATAGAAAAATGGTTGTTGTGATCACAATAAGGCTTAAATCGTATCAACTTTGTTTTTAAGGGTAAGGGTATATAAGGCATAAGTCATCTGCGTACATAAATAGTTTTCCTGTCAATCCAAGGTTTCCTATATCATTAAGATATATTTTAAATAACAAGGGTCCAAGTACACTACCCTGCGGTACACCATATTGAACATCTTGTAATGAACTTTTACAACCATTTAAACATACAAATTGTTTTCGGTTCCGAAGGTAGCTGCCTAAAAGAGATATGGCTTGTAAAGAAATTCCATAAAATTTTAGTTTTTGCAATAAAATATTGTGATCAGTTAGGTCAAACGCTTTCGTGAAATCATAAAACACTCCAATTACTCCCTTATGATTATCATCTAATCCTTTACATATAGCATTTACTACATTTATAGCTGCTTCCTCAGTGCCACAGCCTTTTCTAAAACCATACTGATAATCATTTAAAAAATTATGCCTTTCTAGGTACATTAGTAATTGGTCGTGCATTATTCTTTCAAAAATGTTGTTAAATATAGGCAATATTGCTATTGGTCTATAATAATTTACTGATGCTGCATGTTTTTCTTTGGGAATGGGGATCACCTTATGGATTTTTAGCATGTCTGGGTATAATCTGCTCACTATGATATTATTGAAAATCTTTGCCAAATGTGGTGTAATAATATCACAAGTTCCTAAACCAGTTTTAGATGTAATGTTGTCATAGCCTGGACTTTTTCCGGCAGATAATTTTAATATAACATTATTTAATTCGTTATCTGTTCATGGAATTTTTATAAGCGATTTTAATAACTTTACTTACAGCTTTTAGTTTTGTTTCAATTTCTGAACTAGAACGAAGTTTTCGTTGAGAATCATTAATTTGCCTAAATTAGCATTTATCCATGGCGTTATTTGCAATCTATGGTCAATTTTTTTTATTTTATTCAATGTCGATTCCTCTCTTGCATTTTGAAATAATGAAACAAGTGACGCTAAGTCAACTGATGGGTCGCCACTTTCACATAACATTGGCAATCTCCTATTTATAAGTTGTAAAACTTTTTCATAATTACAATAGGAGTGAATTTTGTTGGCTGGTACATTACACATTGCTTCAATTTGTAGCCTAAAATAAATGATGTTGTGGTCAGATAATTTGTTTTCTATAGAACCGACAAACATGGGTAAATTTAAATTACAATATATGTGATCAATCGACGCTTCACTTATTGGCCGAGTTACTAACTTGTGACAATTTTCAAAATCATAACTAGCTAAAACATATGAAAGTTCCTGAAATGAACTAGCATGCAGGCTATCAATATTCGAATCTCCAACTATTATGCAAGACTCCCGCCCAAATCGAATTAGCAAATCTTCCAGAGATGACAAAAATGTACTTGAATTGCATTTCTGTGATCTATAAAAAGACATAAATTTAATGGGCTTTCCTTGTAATTTCACGTCATTCAAAGTTAAAATTATCAAATTGATATGGTTTTTTCTTTCAACACACTCTACACTATATTCTATATTTTTCCACACATATATGGATGTACCACCATAACTGTCAACTCTGCAACAATGTATAGCCTTATAACCACCAATATTGTAAATGTGAGTTAAATCTTCTTTAAACCAAGTTTCTTGCACCGAAATTATTGACGGTATAATCGGCAAACAAGCTACTAACATTCTAAATTTGTTGAATTTATCAATTGAAGAAATGCTTCTTACGTTTATAGATATTGCACTGAAGGAACTTCTTGGATTTATAATATCAGATTTAAAAGATTTTAAATCAGAAAAATATTGACTTTTGATCATAGGGTAAAGAAAAAAGTATTATCAAATATTGATGGTAGTGATTTATATAAATAATTTACGATGGTGATTGGAATGATTCACCAGCGTCTACAAGAGTAGTAGTTTGAATTTGAGATTTACGCTTATACGGATTATGTGTAGCAGCTTCCAATAGTAATTTATCCACTTCCTCTTCATCATGTATAATTTTGGCTTTAGACAACTCACTTCTTTTAGTGTAAACTCTTCCCCCGGCAGCATACACGGCCCGATATCCAACAGTTCGCAATGTTTTTGCATAACTTAAAAGCTTTAGAGTCTCCCTGCTTAGAAAGTCATTTATAAAAACTTTCTCTGTGGCAGCATTTTGCTTCAACTTAGGTTTTATTGACATAATTTTTTCCTTTGACTTCTTTGAATTTATTTTCACAACCAATGTTTGCTTATTGTTGGGATTATTTTGGCCTCTCCTCAAGAAATAGGCTTCATCAATATTTCCTGCTTCCATTTCAACGCCTGCATCTTTCGTCAACTGGAGCACTGTTTCCTGTCTAAGTTTTTCCATGAAAAAATGTCAAACAGTACTGAACAAGAATTGGATCTGGCAAAAAATTCCTACCGAAAAAGGTGCCTCCAAATAAATCTATAACTGTCTAACCCGTTTTCCAATGAAAATTGCTTTTTTTCGTATTTTTCAATAACCATACCCACAATTATGACGCGATCTTTTAAAAAGATATATAAGTGGGTACAGTTCTTTCATATTTGAAAATTTGAAAAATGTCGATTTTACTGAAGGTGGGTTAAGACCTTGTGTTTCACAAGTTTGTTGCTATTAGATCTTTCTTATCCAATATCCGTGTCAGCCAGCCTATGACTGGATAGTATTTTCGCTCAAGGTATAATAATATGCCGTGCTTCCAACAGATCGCTGGACGGCGGACGGACGGACATGCATAAACTGATATACATTTTTGAATCGACCAAGTATGCATATTATAACCGCCGATCTACAATAACTTCTGGGTTACGAGAACCAACATGCGACAATTTGCTTGCTGGCATAACCACCGAGTGTGAAATACGCTTCATCGTTAAAGAAAACTTTGTTCGACTGAAAGCCCACATTTGAATCGCCGCTTTAAATGACAAACCTTTCACTAAATAAATAACACTTCAGATGACAGGTATTTAACAGCTGACAACCTTGACAGACCGGCATTTTTAAACCACTAAATGGATAACCCTATAAAACAAACAAAAAGAATTCTGGTATCCCATGACTGAGATATGAAAGAACTTCTCACATGCAGTGAGCTTACACGTATATTTTTAGACTTACTCAACGGGACCTACAGTGTGACGACAATTTCGACCATCACAACTTGAGAAGCAGTTAAAAGACTTGCCGATTACTCGACTTCTCGAGATGTTTGGTAGACACATCGAGGTGGTCGCCCCTCAAATAATGATTGACTACTATACGTTGGGTTGTACTTGCGACCATGCGAACAATAGTCGTGTGTACTAACCGTTGTTCGCTAATTTATTATAATTTCTAATATTGTCAGAGATATCTCTTAGATTACAATCAACAGAGATGAGTCGCAAAAATGGCTGTTAAAAATAAGCCCCAAATATACACCCTTTTGCAATTTACCATACTTCCTTGGGTGATATCTCAGTGGTTACGGCAAAGGTTATGAATATGTCAAAATGAAATCATACGTCAACTCTAAAGTTTATTTCTCCAAAACTTATTTGAGGTACTTTGCGATGATGTAGCTGAAGAAGAACGTGATTGGATTCGTGTTGTCAACAATGAGAAGAATTCTCACTAAATCCGACACTTTAGAATCAGCTCGAACTATGTTGAAAATGAAGGTGCTAAGTAAATGTATGACTAATTGTATGGGAAGTTTTAATATCAAAGAAACTTTGTGTATAGTTTCAATACAAAATAAAAAATACTTATTTACAATAATAATAATAATGGTTTATAACAATTAAATTAAAACAAATAAGGAAAGAAAAACAGAAAACATCTTGTACATATTTCAACATGCCGATGTTGAAACAATGATTTCTCAGAATCTGCACATAAGTATCTCTCAAAAATATTGAATAAACTTCTGCCAATCATCAAAAAGTTGTATGATGTCGTGCTTTGAAATCATAGTTCGTGCTAACAAGCAATGAATTTAGAAATCTATTAACCGAACTAAATAATAATCAATTAAAACCGTTAACCAAAAGAGCACTTTTTCGAACAGCCGCAAGTTAATTGTCACTTAGGGAAGGGAAGACCATGGCAAATATTTTCTACTCATTCCACAATTCCTACCACCAATTTGGGTTTAGAAAACAACACAGCACCACCGAACAAGTTCATATAATCACAAATTCAATTCGCGCAACTTTTGTAAGTAAGCAATACTGCTCTGCACTATTTATCGACATATCGCAAACGTTCGACAAAGTCTGGCACAATGGACTAATATATAAAATTTCAACACCGCTTCCCACTAACATACACAAATCGCTCAAATCATATTTAGAAAATAGGTCTTTTGTAGTGAGATCAAAAAGTACTTACTCCTCAATGAAACGAATTTCAGCTGGTGTCCCAAAGGGGAGTATACTCGGACCATTTCTTTACTTATTGTACACTGCTGACTTGCCTACAAGCCCGTTCACACATACATCCACTTTTGCGGATGATACAGCGTTTTTAAGTGTACATAAAGACCCAGAAGTAGCATCTCAACAACTTCAATCCCACGTTACTGACGTGGAAAATTGGCTGCATAAGTGGAAAATAAATGTTAATGCTGCAAAGAGCGTTCACATAACCTTTACGCTAGGACAGACAAATTGTCCACCCATTACAATAAATGGTACTTGGTATTCATCTTGACCTAAGTCTCATGTGGGTTCACCATATTGCAGCTAAAGTCACACAGTTGAATATTAAAACCACTCAGCTTAACTGGGTCATTGGGCCACATTCCTCGTTAGACTTAGAACTGAAAGTACTTTTATATAAAGCAGTTTTGAAACCAATATGGTCATATGGTATCCAGCTATGGGGGTCCACTTCTGCATCTAATATTGAAAAGTTACGAAGAAGACAGTCAAAAGTTTTAAGAATGATCACGTGCGCTCCTTGGTGTATAGGAAATAATAACATCCACAAAGACCTCAACATTCCCACCATCCGAGAAGAGATAAAAAAATCATGCATAAACTACATTGATAAAATTACTGATCATCCCAATCCATATGCGAGAGACCTGCTTTTGTTTGAGGGACATAAGCGTCTCAAAAGATTGCAAACTCTAGATTTGGCTACATGAGTGTTTTTAGAACTAAAAGCTGAGTATTGCAGTGGCAGTACCAACATTAATATCCTTAGTTTAAGATTTAAATACTTATTGTGAATGTCGAAAAGACAGATTCACTAATAAAACTAATATTAAAAAAAATAACAAAAAAAATTCCACAATTCCTCAGAACTGAGCGATAATTTGAAATATTACATTAAGGATGCATTAATCGTCATAAGTAGGATTTTTTAGATTTTTATTAAATAAGAAAAATCAATTAATGATATTTTTGCCTAATGGTGGCAAATTGGAAATTACTTGAAACTGTAGTAGTTGCAATTTTGACTATATTGCTTTTTTTAATATGAGAAAAATTCTTCCTATATACGAAGTTGACGATCCTAATCGGCAAATTATATATGTACAGATAACATTTTACAAATAAAATTTTGATTATGAATTTTTGTATTTTATTTCTGATTGTATACCATAGACATAATGTAAGTGTAAGCCCAGTTAAATCTGATGATCATAGTCTAAAACAATAGGCTTGAAAATGAATCCACAAATCCAGCAAATGCGTACAAATTCAAGATTCAACCTTTATTGCTTTGAAAAAGAAAAAAAAAACCTCTTGAATCTAGGACAAATAGCAAAACATTCACTTGTTGAACAATTCATTATGCTAAAAGTATATAGGAGAAATTTTGGTGCACAATTCGAAACTTATTGGAAAAAATATTACTAACTACTAGTTATGTTATCCTGTCCAAATTGCTTATTAAAATCAATTTTGTTGGGTAGGGTATGTGGGCAAAGTGACTACCCTTCCTGTGGATTCTTGGGCGACTGCTTGTGATTTTTTTTGTACTGTTCTCGATTTTTCTTTTCCTTGTTTCCCCTGCAACGATACTTTTGATTGTAATACAAAACTCGGTTCAAAGACTGCGCGGCAAACAGAGGCACAGCGAAAGGACACAACAACACAGTGTCATAATTTTATTCATGTACATTTACTTGAATCCCTTTATTACATCTTTTTATCTGTTTTCTACTCTGTCTCCTCCTTTCATTGCAGATACGTGGAAAACGCTTAAATGGTTCAGCACATTCAGCGAAATTAACAAAACTTAGCCCAAATACACGTTACCACATTTGTGTTATCGGTACCGGTAATTGGCTATCGGAGCCTTTGGCGAATGCTTTACAAAGAATACACATAAATGATACTTTCCTTATGCCACGCGATGAACCCAACACATCGTCGTCGTTTACCGTCTCATCTCAGTCGCAGTTGTCGTACGCATCGCATTCATCCTCATACCCTGGCTCGCCGCCCACATCTGCGTCCGCATCCGCGTCTTATACACCGTATCATTTATCGTACACGGGCAGTTTGTTTAATACAAACGACATGACCTTCGGCGAACATCCATCGTTAGCCCAGCCTCAACAGCAGCAGGCTTTAATCGAAAACACCATCGTCACGGACAATGCCTTGCAAGAGGTGCTTAAAAACTCCCGCTTTTCGACCTGCACCGATGTACAGACACTGGACTCTACACCCAGTGTTATCACCGATGAAAACGGTTTGGCCTCGAATGGCATCATTCATTCCATACTCACGCGCCGCCTCGGCCTGATTGTGGGCTGCTGTTTGGGCATAATTGTTTTCATCGTTATGATTTCCGTTCTCAGCTACGTGAAGCTCAAGAAGCAGCGCATTGAGAATGCCAAGCGTCAGGCGGCACTGCCACCTGACTATATGTCCTACCGTCACTTTTCGATTCCGAACGAAGAACTCTTGCGGGCTGGGGGTACGGTAATGTCTAGTGTGCCGAGTGGCATTAGTGCTCATATCAGTGGCACTAGTTTGAGCACAAGTGCTACGACAACGGCCACCGCCACTACACCTATTGGCATATTGAAGGTAACGGAAAGTCTCAGCGGTGGCGGAAGTGGCGGAGGAGTGGGCGTCGTCGGCGGCGTCGCTGGTGTTGTAGCTACAACGTCTGCCGGTAATGCGGTTATTACCGGAGGCAATGGAAGTTTAAATTTAACCACATCAACCACAACGGCTACAGCGTCCTCAACGATGAATGCTGACTCGGTAGCAACAGCAGCGGGCGCCGCATCGACAAACAACACGGCCATTTCGAATAACCACAATCATCACTTGCAACATCATCACAACAATCACAATCATCATCACCAGCAGCATTATCAACAAGGAAATGGCAATGTCGTGGGCTATATGGCGGCAGGCGTGGTGCTAGGTGCAAATCATTTGAATAACGTCGCTTGTTAGTAGTAGCAGTAAGTCCCTACAGTAGTCATCGCTATAACTATATCCACATACAAACATACATACATACATTCATACACATATATACACAAACACACCTATACATACGTATAGTATAGTAGTAGTCCTGGTGGTGGTTAAATCTTTATGCCACTTTCAATTTAAAATAAGAAAAGAGAAGAAACAAACAAATTATATTAGATACAAATTTAAGCGTATAAGATTTTGTAAGAGTACGTGAGAGAATGGAGCTCTCTGTCTAAGAGCGTGGGAGGACATCTATATAGAAATAAATAATAATAAAAAAAAAAAAGATTTTCTACCAGGTATCCTCTACAGCTAGTTAAATATCAATGCACATTGGAAGATTATTTCTTGTGGTAGAAAGAAATTAGAATAATTGAATTCAATGAATAATTGAATATGTGGGGAACTTTGGTTTCGAATTTATAGACTTTGCAACATTGTATTGAGAAATGATTCTTAATTTCAAAGAGCGGAACCGTAAGAAGGAAATATGTGGCAGTGTACTTTCGATGTAGTCAGAAACATATAATTGTTTTGGGTATTATTTAGTTGTTCACACAAAATCACACAAAATTAAAGTCCTGGTGGTATAAATACATTATACTTGATTGTAAACCATTTTTTAAATTTTTATGGGATATCAGTAATTACTACGGTATACTCTGATTTTATATTTCTGGAGCTCTCTAGTTCGAATTCCAACCCATTCCTGGCATGGGCGATGGTTTCCTACGGTAATCGTTTTCAAACCGAAAGTGAGACTAGTCTCTGCCCATCATCCGTGGATAAGATTTGATCATTTTGTTGCGGGGTATTGAAAAATAGACTAACTCAACATAGACTAACTCAAATGCAGTGTCTAGTGGCGAAAGTTAACCTTTTTTGACAAAGGAAGTTTTCAGGGAGGCATATCTTGAAAACTCGCCAAAATACAAATGTGCCAACAGTTCCGATAGTAAATATCCCGAAGAAATGAAGCTATATCATACATGAAAGGTCAAAACCACAGAAAGAATTGTTTTGACACCAACTACTTTGCGACCAAATTTGTTTTATGGCATTTAATCCTATTAAGATATCTGTATGTTTGTCTTCCTTGTTGACGGGTTGATAGACACAATAATAGTCGCAAATCTATATGAAAATTTCAATTGTTGTATCCTGTCATACAAAGATTTTTCAATTGGACTAAATTCGATATATTTCATCTCGCATCTGATGTTCAATGAAGTTAGTTGTGAGAATAAAAATGGAATGCATTTGATACACCCTTGACGCAAGTAAGATATAATTTTGTTTTTTATTATGCATCAATTATGTTCAATATTTGGTAAGAATCGAGCAATTGGCGCCTTTTCGCCGCCAAGCATTATTCGCTCCAGCGCAAAAGGATTTTAGTGGATGGACATAAGTCAATTCGCCAGATTGAAATTTTTCTAGTAGTCGAATGTTCTTATAAATAGGTTATGGTTTTCTTCAAAAAGATAACAGAACATATTATACGAGAACAAAAATATCGCATTTTTACCAAAACAAAAATTTGATTGGCGTGAACAAATTCAGTGTCAACATCGCATTAAAGCTTTGTTCCAACATTCGAACTATGATCCATAATTTTTTGTCATAATATCTAATTGAAATCATTTGAGAAATCACATAAAATTATAGAAATGCAGCGAAAACAAAATTGTTTCTGAAATTACATTTTTTATTTCTCTAATTGTAATTTAAAATACAGCAAACAATTTGAGGATTTTGATTTTTAAAAATTGTAATTTTTGTCCAGAAAAAGCTGCGTTTTTTGCATATTTTTTCAATGGTTTTTAAATCAGTCTCCTAATTGCTAAACTATGCTAAGAACAGGATCTGATTGGGAATAAAAGACATTTTGAGGATAAGTAATAAAATAAATAGCTGTGAACCATGACGATCTTATGAAATTTCCCCAGAGTTTATTACTTATGTTTTATTGCCACTGCGTCGTTCCAAATATAAGGTGTGATTCAAAGATATACATAATTTTTTGCATGACATTATTATAAGTGACGCTTTTCATCAAGAGCTACCACACGCTTTAAAATTTGTCGATTTATTTCTCATTCAGCAGCGATTCGCTGATGGACATTTGGTCCATAAGGATTTTTTGCATTAACTCGCATACGGCGAGTTTTTTTCGTATGCAGTCTCATTGAAATGGTTTCAAGCGCTATAGAGTTTACGGGACTGTCGGACTTGACGATTTCCCTTATTCTATCGACATTTTCGACAATTGGACTTCCAGATCAAGTCAAAATTACAGGAATGGTATCAGAAAACCAAAATTGTACGTGATTAGCTATTGTAGTATTAAGACTTACGTGCGTTATTGGCTGTTGCAGCATCAGGACTATAATTACTAATCACCTTTTTTGTCGTCTGCCTTGCGTTTTTAATTTTATCTAAAAAAACTGTAAAATATGGCATATTTCCTCTTCAACGCTATCCCTCTTTGAATATTGAAGCAACCAATCACAAAACTCTTTGAATATTTTTTTGAGTAAAAAATATTATCTTTCTAACGTCGTCTAGCGTAATCAGATAGCACTTATACAATGCGAGATACTGATTACTAGACCCATCTATTAGAAAAATAATAGATTTGTTACTACTGACTGTATTTTACATAAACAGAGGCGATATCCTAACCAATGAAGTTCTACTGAGGTGCGATGATTGCTAGTTGAAAACTTTATTCGCTTCGCTACTGATTTAGTACATATATTTTAGGTTTTAATTTCTGTACGACAATGTACGTATATACATCGTATCGTATATAATCTCCCACTGTGCAATGGTCTTAATGACGCTAGTATACGAGTATACACAAGTACTACCGGTAGCAACTATTTTACTTTGTCGTTTGGCTTATGCTATTTTTGTGGTTTATTTAAATGAGATTTCTGATTATCCTTTTCAACATCAGCAAGCAAATGCTGCCGTCTCAATGGCGGTTGTTTTCGCATTTCTACCTTAGGGGGGGGGTTTCTTTCATTATACGAATTCATTTGGTTATTTTCTTTGTGTTTCGTTCAGTTCTAAAATTTGTAGTTTCCTTGCTTGCTCTCCCTTATTCTTGTGTACTGGTTTGAGAATAATAAGTAAGATAGTATTAACTATCCCGTGTAATAATTGTAAATAAGAAAAGTAAATGGCAAAGATATCTTCTTTTTGAAAGCTGCATAGTTGTAGACCTCCCTTGTGACCCTGCGGGTTACCGAAGGGGCTAAGAATAACTAAAAACAATGAGACAGGAATAGCTATAGCCAAAATAATGAATAAATTATATTGTTATTAGCCATTCTTTGGTATTTTGGTTTCATATAATCACAGAAATATATTATAAATATAAATTTAGTTGTTATTTATAGGTTAGAGGATTATTACCAAGAAAAGCAGATTAACTTTATATATAAAATATAGTTTCAGGGTAATTTCTGTTCTAATTACATTACGTTGTTTGTTAAAATATTTTAAGGTTTATAATACAAAGTTCGTTTGCAAAATGAGTAACATGTAACGAATAGCAAATGTCTCAATGAATCCGGTAAGGTATAACTTTTATTGCGAGATCAAAATGGAATGAGCATAATTTGTAATACCGCAAATGTTTTGTTATGTGACAAAATATGTATTACGAAATTAGAACATACTTTTGCAATTTATCTAATTATTAAGCCAATAATGATATCAGATAAAATACGTAATATGGTGTTGCTGATAAATTTTGTTCTGGTTTTTTTTTTTCTTTTTCTTTTTTGTTAAAACTTCTTGTATTCAACAATAAATAATAAATATTAAACCAAAATTCTATTTACTCAAAGGCCAATTTCTACGAAGTAATAAACTATGTTATAAAATTGTTAACATATTTTGGCTATAGGAAAAATTGGCCAAAGAAAAAATACTTATTTTTCAAAAAATCGCCCAAAATTTTTTAATACAAATTTGATTGAAACTTCATTGAAATGTCAAAGTAACATATTTATGACCTTTTTTTCTAAATGAAAAATGGTTAAAAAAAAACAATATGAAAAACAGCCCATTTTTGTAGGATGGCACTGTCAGCGACTCAAATTCAAGCACCTTTATTCGATATTTATATAAATATGTTATCGCAAGCTAAATTTTGTATATTTTAGGATGATTCTGGTTTTTGTAAACAACAATTGAATTATTAAAGTATGAACTTATTTAAAAATAAAGGAATTAAAAGTAAAAATATGAACGTTTTCCAAAGAAAATTGCGCTGTTTTTTCAAAAGGATTTTCGATTGCCTTGTCGACATCCGAGCTTTTTTATTTTGATAAAATTGTTTTAATTAATTTAATTGCAACGCTATTTCAGTGGCGGATTTTTTCAAGTTGAATAATTTCATAATAATGAAAAATAAAAATGTATTTCAATTAATAACAAAAAAATAACCCAAAAGAAAAATTAAATTTCAAGTCAAAACCGCGCGAGTATTACTTCAGTTAGGCGAGACGGAGAATTTCATCAAAGTAGGAACTTTATTCTACTGATTGAGAGTAGTAGAAATTGATGTACCAAAATTACAAAAAAAAAAACTGGTGCATATAAAGCAAATAAAATTCTAGTGGTTGGAAAAGAAGCCCTTTACATCAGTCACATTCACTAAAGGAAGAATTTTCCTAAAAAAAAAAAATCATTTGTCTTGAATTAAAACTGCATGTAAAAACGAAGTGATGTGAGAAAACTTAAATACGAAAGGATAAAAAAAGTTGTTACGTTGATCTGGTGAGCAATATAAATGAATGAATAAAATAATGACATTTTTGAAAAGTAAAAGCATAAGTATTGACGAATGGTTGTTAGCACAATCAATGCCCATATTGCCGTTTTGAAATTACCAAATCATTTGAGGCTTTTATCTAAAGAACTTCATATTGAAATATATTTACTTTTTCTATACGAAATTTATAGGTATAATGGAAGAATGCATACAAACGGAGTTTTTAACAAAATATAATACCTCTTTATATGTCAACATTTGTTTCAAAATATTGCTTAATGACATCATATGATGAATTACCCATAGGTTTTGGGCGATTTCTTATATTTAGTTTGGGTATTTTTTCATTTCTGCTTGGATAAAATTTCATTTTATTTTTAGGTGATTTTTCATAATATTTTTAGATCCTATTTCTTTGGGCCATATTTCGTGTCGCAATACATATATTTTTAACATTGATGACAGACTGTCTTTTATTCTTTAAATAAATTCTCTTTAAATATTAATCAATATTAATCAACTCGAAGATTATTTTACCATTTTATGATTATGGCTCTAAGTCTACTAAATCTTTTCATAGACCCGCATAACTGCTTTAGTGTCAGAAGCTCTCCTGACCCATACAAGAGCATAATGGGTTTTAGTTTTAAAGCTTTTGGCAAACAAGACCGAATCTGTTGTTGGCATGAAATTATTAATAAAACACTTCATTTACATAAATATTATTTTACAAAATCCTTATGGATTTTTGTTATCTTACGGTGCATGATAGGGTCAACGGATAAAACACAAAAAATAGAAAATAATTATTATATATACTCGTACATTTTATTATACGCTTATGATTGTCACGTAATGCATGTAAGCAGTATTATAACTCAATTGCAAAAATGTAATGTTTCCGTTTGAGAATATTTTATCGATTCAAAGGCAGTGAATAAAGGGACTGCGAACTTTTGCTAATATTGGCAAACTACCTTCAATTCCGTAACTTTAGAATTTTTAACTATGACTCTCACTCTGTCTCCAACAATGAAAAGATGGCAGTTTCTAGCATCCGAATCAAAATTTAATATAAATTCCCATAAACGAATCAAAATTATACTGAATTTAATTGTCTGCTTTATATATCCAAAATGAAACTACAAACAATTTTTATTTTAATTCATATCTGTCTGTTTCAAACAAATAAAATACAAACGAAACGTCTTATAAACTGGATTATATAAGACATTTTGTTTGTATTTCACTTGAAATGGTTTAATTAAAAAAACAGACATTTTTTAATAGCTGTGAACATTTCTGAGAGCATGGCGGCGTAAGCCAAGATAATAAACTATTTGAAGCATTTTAAAGACGGGACTTTTGCTCTGCTAGTAAACGAAACTGCATCCGGTTTCAGTTCTGATTCCGATGAAGAAACGAAACTGCATTAAACTATAATTTCGCTTAGGGTTCTGGTCTCAAAATATCTTTTTTATTATGTGTTGATGTGGAAACCGAATCAATGTAAATTTCTAGTTCCATTTCAGGTAAGAAACGCATCAGTGCATGAAGCGAATGGTTGTTTCGAATAAATTGTACAAATTTCTAATGCACTTTTAACTAAATCGACAATACCAAAGTCGAAACGAAAATGAGCTTTTGTAAAGGCCCTGATTCAAATAGTTCATTTTTACCAAAACGGGGTTTTTCTTTAATTAATCAAAAAAACCATCTCTTATATTATTAAATAGTTAGCAAATTTCATAGTCTGCTTTTACATCGGATTCATTTAAGTATAAAATGACTATTTAGAAGCACTAAATCAAAAACAAAATCGATTACATTTTTTGGAATATCTCTGTTAGCATTTGAGTTTGCTATGCCCACCATTATCTCAACTCATATATAAAATTATGATTATTGAAAAATATTAGAAACTTGCCATTTTCACCGGGGGGGATGGTATAATGGGATGCATATTCTATGATAAGAGTCTCTGATATGCGCAATAATCTGGCAATGGGTCATTGCAACATCTTATATACTATGCACTGCTGAATCTGTTCAGTATGAAATGCTTGCTAATATATGGACCGAATTTACTCTTGATATAATGAATCTGTTCAGTGTTCTTTCAATTCAATTTATAATTTAAAAACTATAAGTGTATGATTTTAGTTAATGAATACTAAACAGCCCCACCCAGCTCATAAATACCATAAACGTAATCGCCTTTACTAAAACGCTGTCGAAAATGAATTTCCACTGGAAAAATTAGCAAAGTCCATAGCTATGAATACATAAAATGTTTACATTACTCATTGAAACTTGGGTTATACAAGTTCTATTTGAAAAAAGCGTCCAATAAGAAAGGATTTTTCAAAATTTGTACAACTCTGATTTCAATGGTTTTTGAATTGAAAAAGGACATATCCGAAACAATTGCCAAGCTAAAAGCTAAAATCATAAGAACTGGGGTCTACCTATATATTGACCTTTCGGAATAGCCAGATGGTAAGAAGGGATTTTGTGAAAATCGCTTTTTCAGGGAAATCCATAGGATTTCTAGACTAAAGTACTACAGTTTCGCCCGAAAATTGTGTGTCTGAAATTCGAATTTTTAGTTGTCCGAACGGATGTGGGATAAAAATGTAGCACATAATTAAACCATTGAAATCAGAGTTGTGAATATTAGCAAGAAATTCCTTTTGACAGTGCTAAATAAATTGCAAAGCAATTTTATTTCTGATTTCATTTTTATTGAAAATGTACGATAGTAGTCAAATAATGTAATATGTATGAGATGTTAGCGTTTTCGGCACTCTCACGTATTGGCCTATAAACCGATTCATAGTACCAATGTTCGCAATTGTAACATTTAGGATGGTAGGAATAATTTTTTGACAAATTTTCAGAAATTGTCTAAATTTTTATTGTTTTTTCGTAAAAGTAAAGTAAAAGTAAAAAAAGTAATATACCGATAGTATTTGATAAAAGCAAGAGAGAATAACTTCAATTTGGATATATAAGTCTCGCCTCGACCGAGCTAATAGTGTCTGTCCGATATGGTGCGTGTCTACTTTTTTGCTTTACAGTACAACTCGATGTAAACAAAAATTGTTTGAACTGTCGAAATTTGTATTGTTTACTCACTTTAAACTCTCTTAATTCCATGTTTCTTTTTCTAATGGAACAAAAAGGAAGAAGTTGCAACAGGAATGTACAATTAAATGGTTAACCGACAAATAAAAATATACTAAATTTATGCACATCGAGGTAATTAACTTTCTCTAACATTAAAAAATGATCAGAAATGTGATTTTAAACACATATTCTTAATTATAAATGTATTCTTTAATTTTAAACATTATTCTAACACATTATAAGGTAATTCGATGTACAACATATCTGTAATTACTACAAATATTTCCTTTTCTGATGTACATCCACCCAGTTTTATCCGGTCTTCCAAAACAGAAATGCATCTCATACGTGTGAATAAAATTTAGCTCTTTTCACATAGACCTGCCTTTTGTGTAATCTGTGGTTAAGTAATTCAATTCATACCATTTCAAAAAAAATATATATATATTTCCTTTACTAAAAAGGGGACCAAATTCATTCATGTTCCATAATGATCGAAAGTCAAAAATAGTGATATCTCAATGATAAAGACAATTCAGCAATTCATTTAAATAATATAGAATTTGGTCGAAAATCTGACAGCAATATAAAATCCGTCATATGAAAAGAAACAATAACTACATTTGGATTATTATATTTTCTAAAGGCACATTTTGACAGCGGTCGCTTGTGGATGTTTAATTCATCGCTGCAAAATTTGGCCTTCTCTACAGCTATATAAGATTTTAGCAACAACAATTTTGTGTTTGCTTTTTAGCTCTTAGAAAGGGCAACAATAACTTTATTTTAATGAAAACAATTATATAATAAATTAAAAATGTTAAGCATATTATTAGAACTAAAGCACAACAAAAACTAGGTTAGTGATTGTTACGACATTTAATAGAATTATTAACAAATCAAAACCAGGCGAAAAAGTCGAATCAAATTTGTACATATTATAAACAGAACTTAACAAAACTAATTTTAAATAAAATAGACAAACCAGAAAAGGTTTTGATTTTAGTTAATACGAATCAAATTAAAGATAATATAAATACATCTATTAAAATCATGAAACATTCTTGCATTTCAGAACGGAAAAATGGTCTTAGACAAAAAAGCGCGGTAACATCACAAACTCATAATAATTTAATAAAAACAAACAAATTTAAAAAAAAAAAAAATAAAACATATTGATACAATATAACTAACTGAATCAAATTATTTAAAGTCTAATAAATATAACGAACAAAACAAAAAACAACAATTAATATTAACAAATCAAAGTCGCTTCAAATAGTTTACTTTCAATATGAAACTGAAATGAAAATCAATTGGAAATGCATTTTCTGAAAATATGAAAACTAAACATAGTATCGATGAGTAATAAAACCCATTTCTACTAAAAAACAAAAGAAAAACTCAAAGAGTTTCATTTGTAAAACGAACACAAAACAAAATATTATAGAATTATAAGCAAAATATAATTTTTCTTATATGTTAAGTATAAAATAATTAAATAAATTAATGCAAATATAAACTAAACAAACAATATAGAAGACGTAAAGAATTTCATCAGTGAAGAATGTGAAGAATGAAGTCATCAAAATTTATTAATAGTTTTAATATAACTATAACTAACAAATATTGAAAGCAGAAAATAAATATAATATTTTAATAAATAAAAAAAAAAAAAGAAAATTCAAGTGACATGAAATCAAATAATGCTCATGCAATTTATATACCTATAAATAAAGTAATAAATAAATAAATGAATAACAAAAATGCCACTTTTGTTGTAATTCTTATGGGGGTTTTACTATCACACAGGGAGTATTAACGGCCCAGGAAATTGTTTAGCGTAATGACACCAAAAGATTGGAAACTGAATGTGGGTAAGTGTTAAGCGCTAACTTCCAGATTAAGCGCATTGTTTTCTGCATGGTCATTTAACGTTATAGGTAAGTAAGTATTTCCTTTGGTTCAACAATCTAGGGCATTCGCATAGAGTCTTAGCCATAAATTTCAATTCGAAAAAAAGAGAGCTCACGTGTGAGCAACCTGAGTTAGCAATGAGCGCAAAGCGGGGCATCTTCATAGTTAGAAAATCAATACGTTTTAATGAGTCAAGACAGCTCATAAAATACTTTGATCCGTGTCAGTCCAATTAAAAATATTACTATATAATGAAACAATATCACATTGAAACATAAGTCTGCAGTATGGGAAAATTCCGATGCAAACTGTGGTTTGTACTAATTTAGATGATAAGTAGAACATATGAGTCCCAACAACAACGCAAGATTTAAGTTTTAAATAAAACACAGATATTTAAAAAAATAATCGTGAAACTTTATTATATCGTAAAGCAGACAGAATGAGGTTATGTATGGAACAACACATCGGGCAGATGGCCGCCGCGGCTTTGCTGGCACACACGCGATCTTTTAATGACCATTTTGCATAAATACTTCGGTATTTCATTAATGTAGCGTCCAATTTCCTTTTTTAAGACTTGAGTCGTCGTCGGCTTATTCGCGTAAACCATCGACTTCAAGAAATCCCAAAGAAACAAGTCTAATGGTGTTAAATCACACGATCTAGGCGGCCAATTCTGGTCTCCAAAACGCGAAATAACACGACCGGGAAATGACTGATGCAGCAATTGAATTGTTCCTCTGGCTGTATGACATATGGCGCCGTCTTGTTGAAACCATATGCCCTCCACATTCATTTCTTAAATTCTAGGCACGAAAAACTGGTTATCATTTCACGACACCGAACACCATTAACTGTTTGTGCTTGGCATGCCTCATTTTCATAAAAAAAGGCCCATGATTCCTCCAGCCCAAAATCCACACCACACAGTGACACGTTGAAGATGCATTTGCTTCTCGAGATTCACTCGACGAAGCCATCAAGATCGAAATGGGCCTCGTCACTAAAGATGATTTTATCGGCAAAATCTGCATTTTCATGTTGTCTCTCCAATACTCAATTAACGAACTCCCTTCGCTGTCCATGGCCAGCTGGCTTCAGTTTCTGAGTCAATTGAACTTTGTATGCATGGAGATGCAAATCTTTCGTCAAAATTCGCTGCATAGTGGATTTGGGGACACCAATTTGCTGACCTCGGTGTCGAATTGAGGTGGGTGGAGTTTGAGCGACATCATCACGTACAGCTGGGACATTTTCGGTCGATCGACCTGGTCGAAGGCGCGTTGTTGTCTGTACATCACTAACAGACCCAGTTTTGGCAAATTTATCCATTAACCTCACAGTTGACTCTTTTGGAGCGTTATTGTGACTCCAAATTGATCGCAATTTGTGAACTGTAGCCGCAAAACTTTCACCATTTTGGTAAAACAATTTCACAGTGAGAATGCGTTGTTCATTCGTGTAGCGCTTCATTTTTACTAACCTCGTACCTTCTATTAGCAAACAATAACAATTGTTCAAATATCAAACAATGACACTTCGAATGGCGCCAAATTTGAATCTTGCGATCTTGTTGAGACACCCCTTATTATAAATTGCACGTAGAAAATAAGCTAAGCGCTTCCGTCTTCTCTTGCTCTAATTCGTTAGCCAAGTTTAGATAAAGTTTCAAAAGACTAGTACTTCCAATGGAGTCGTTCTCATCCTCTTCTAGGCAGGCCTTTGCGCTCGTTGTCGACTCGTACAAAATGCAAAGCCATCACAGTCGCTGGAATTTGACGCGCACTATGGCGTCCATGGTTCATCCAACGCCGATACTTTTTGTTAACGATGATCAATCTTTCGATCAATTTGTCGGAAATAAATAAGATCCGAACAATAAAATCCGAAGCAAATAACTTGGCTTTATCCTTTTTTACCAGAAGACCCATTTTTGCAAACTCTTTCTCAATGCCTGAAAACAATTTTCACAATTTTCTGTCGATGATTTCTATACCTATACTTTCCTATGCTGAGAGTGACATGAGGTTCTTATTGATGATGATACTAGTCGTGTTAACCGCACCTTTTCATCCCCCAAAGTATTTTAAAAAGAACGCGCGATAGGTTGTCTAAACCTTCGTTTGCCCTGTCTACATATTTGCTGGTGTAAAGTGGCTCATTATGAATTTTGTCTATCTTTTACCTACGTCACCCTACAAAGGGAATATTAAACTTAGCAGGAATATTAAACTCGCCCATTGCTTCAATATCGAAGGCAGCTTTGTAGACGATGAAAAGATGATATGTGTCGGTCTGTATTTTTTGAGACTTTTGTTGTCTAAAGCCATTCTGATAAGATCCTGTTAAGTATGATAGAATGGGCTTTGTTGTTTCACATATTACAATCGATAAAACTTTATAAACGCTGTAAATTATCAGATTATCAATTAATCGCCATTGGTCTTAAACAGCTCTACCGGCAACCCATCGATACCCTAAGCTTTGTTGTTCGTAAGCCCTAATACTTTAGTTATGATCTCGGTTTGACTCAATATGTGACATGATTTTTTCGCCTGTGCTATCATTCTGAACTATTAGTTTATAGAAATGCTCTCTCCATAGTTACTTTGTGTGTCTTTGACCAGATTTCCTTACAGGAGGAGGGTTGTGTTCTACCTATATAGGCTGGATTAATATAACGATTACAAAGACTCTCAATCAATCTCAATTAAATTTTTTGTAAAAATCAGCGCATGTTACTAAATTGCCACTAATGTAAATGTTCTCCCTGTTGGAATACTTCTTATTTTTTTTCTGAGTATATAAAATGTTGATAGGAAATACCATTTAGTAATTTCAAAACAGTCGGTCTGGCAAGACTGTCAGCTATTAAATACTTGTCGTCTGAAGTGTTATTTATTTAGCGAATGATTTGCAATTTACGAATATGGAACGTTTAACAGTCATAAAAACGCATAAAAATAGTTAAAATTTACTACGAACGTGATGATTCAAATGTGGACTTTCAATCGAACAAAATTTTCTTCTGCGACGAAGCCCATTTTTCACTCGGTGGTTACGTTAAGAAGCGAAATTGTCACATGTGGGGCTCGGAGAATCCAGAAGTGATTGTGGAAAAGCCATTGCATCCGGAAAAAGTGACTGTTTGGTGTGCAATATGGTTTGGAGGTGTCATTGAGCCGCATTTTTTTCGAGAATGAAGCTGGAGAAACCTCAAAAGGATCCACTGCTGTCAATCCGGAGGAGTTCATTCAAATGACATTTTATTTCGTACATAATGGCAAGGTCCAGACATTATAATGACATGAAAGTTTCACCGAAATTGTAGCTTTAAATGTGTTGCGTTTAGTTTTGAAACCGAAAAATGGATAACCAACATTTTCGTTTATGTGCGGAAAATGGGGAAAATCGTGCGATTTGACCTGGCTGGAGTTTTTCACGTAGTGTTTTCTAAAGTCGCAGGTCTATGCTAGTAAGCTGCAATCAACCTGTCCCTTCAAGTCACCATAGATGAGACCATTGCTCAAATTTAGCCGAATCTATGCGGCAGAGTCATTGAAAACATTTGAACAATGTTATATTTCACGTATAATGGCATACACAGGTCGTTTGAAACCGAAAAATGGATAACCCTATATTACCAACATTTTAAGCTTACATACCTGTCAACTTTTTAGCTCTAATGTCTGTAAAAATGTAATAGTTCGACATGTTATTTATTTATTATTTATTGTTCGTGCATTGTTTTCATTTAACTTCAAAATGGAGAACACAAAACTGTAACATTCGCAAAAAAATGTTGCAAATAAATAATAATTTATTAACAATATCATATTAAATGAAATAAAAAAATGAAGGAATTATTGTTGTAATAATAAATATTTTATGATTCTACACGAAAAAACCAGAATTAGTTTACAATAAATAATAAAATGACAAAGGAAATTATTATTAAATAAATATAATAGCTGTGTTTAAATAATCAAGCAGTAGTAAACAACAAAAGTATGAGTAACAACAAAACATTGCACTAAATCAGCAACAATAACAAATGACCGAAAAAGCAGGAAGCAGAAAACAAAGCAACAAATTCATAAAACTATATCAGAAAAAAAAGAGAGGGGGAAAAACGACAGTCAACGGTAAAATGGCAGGTTTTAATACACTTTCAATTTTGTTAAATCTAAAGTCAATAAAAGGTGACAGCTTAAAAAAGTGGCAAACAGTATAAATCAATAAAACAAAACAGCAAAAATATAAAAATACCAAAAAAAAGTAAATAATAATTGGATATAATTGATGAAGAAATAAAGAAAAATGATAGAATACCGCAAGTGATCAACAAAAAACAGGTGCTTTCAATGACTGTTGTTTTTCTGCTCAGCTTTGAACATAAGAGAGGAATTGTGTAGGCTATTTGAACAGAATGTTGACGGATTTCAAGCTTACTTGGTTAACCAATTGTAAATACATAAGTATGTGGGAAACTTAATATTTTTATTTATAACAAGTTTCCCAAATAGAACAAAACGATGTCGATAACCTGCGGCGACTATGTTGTTTTTTTTTACGGAATCTATCAAATCGGTTGTTTTCTATTCATTCATTGATGCCAAATCATCTTGTCAAGTTCCATGATTAAGCAGGACGTGCAAACGATAAAACTTTATTATTAACATTAGTGTTCGTTAGAGCCTATCATTATTTGAGTAATCGATAAGTCTATTAAATGATAATCGTCTAGACGCCATTGAGCGAGTCTAGAAATAGAATGATTGCTGGGCTCACTGAGTGCGAGAAGCTCTTCTATATCTCACTCAAGGGATGCAAGGAATTTTTTTTTTTCTTTTTTTATTTGTAAAAAAACGAATTCTTCTCATACATAATACAATGACTTCCCCTCCAGCGCAAACTCATCCCTTTGAAAGTTTATATTTGCCACAATAAACTGGCTGATTAGTTATTAAATAAATCGTTCAACTGTCGAAAAAATGTTAAAAACGGCAATTACTCCAATATGGTTTTCAGTCCATATATAGGCAAATTTCATATTGGACCAACTTCCATTTGACCACCTACCGACCATAGAATAGACAGTTTTGTACCGATTTATTGGTAGATAAAAGGGGGTACCAGAAACGCTCTTTTCTCATATACGATATGTACGCCGGATCAGAATTGGAAACTAACATCTAATATCTTGTTGGGATTTTGCCCCAAATGAAGCATAAAGTACAGAAGATGCAGTGACTGTCTTCAAGAACATGCATGGCTACTAAGCTACGTAGCTTTTTTAAAAATCGAATAAAACACTCGAATAAATCGATATTTTGGTCTTTGCCATTTAATATTTAGAGATAATTTTATGTAAATGTTGTCCGCGGCTCCGTCTCAAAATGTCTATTCGGAAGGTCAAATTTTTCGTCAGTTTTTCGAGCATTCGGCCTGTATTCCACGAATAACGAGTGTTATGTTATCCTATAAGGCTTCAATAGTGTTCGGCTAACGACTTGACATAACCTCACAAGAAATAATCAAGAAACGTTAAATCGCAAGATCTTGAGGGCCAACCCACAGGGCCAAATCGAGAGATACGCTGCTCACCAAATTTATCCCTCAACCTATCCATTGTTTCATTAGCAGTGTGGCATGTTGCACCATTCTGATGAAACCATATGTCAACCAAGTTCAACTCAGCCAATTGAGGTAAAAGAAAAAAATTTCTTGTGGTTGAGTAACACATGCCCAATCGCTGAGAACGACGGCTAATTGACATTTCCCGATCGTCATTAACACAGGTCTCTACGGCTGCAATATTTTCTTCGGTACGCACTCTACGCATGCAAGTCGATGGTTTTATGGCCAGCAAAGTAAATTTGGTGCGAAATTTGGAGATAACAGCACGAATTGTTGATTCAGCAGGTCGATTATGACGACCATAAAATGGTCGCATCAAACGATGCACATTTGCCACAGAGCACGAATTTTGGTAATAAATTTCAACGATTTGCAATCGTTGCTCGTTTGTTAGTCTTTCCATGATGAAATGGCAGAGTATACTGTACACTTTTCACTTCCACAGATGACGTTTGGACGCTATTACTAACCAGTACTGCCAACCAGAAAAACTTAAATCTTAAACAAATCACTCTATATATTTTTTCAATTTTACGAAATGCACTAACCAACAAAAACGACATATGAAGTCCCAAAAATTCATTTTTTTTTAGTTTGGTATTAACTTTTTTATTTTCTGACCAAGACGCAAGTTAATTAAAATATTAACCGATTAAAATATTATTAATTAATTAAATTAATTAATTTAATTTATTCATTTTAATTAATTTAATTAATTTAAATGAGATTAATAAAATATATGTATTATTAATCAAATTAATGAAACTGTTTAAAATGAAATTAATTAAAATTAAGTTAATTAAACTAACTAATATATTCTCATGTAATACAATCGATGTATGTCTACGCAACAAATTAAGATTTTTTTGTTTAAACCATTCCCAAAACAAATGGTTATTAAAGCTCATGGACATAATGTCAAAAACACTTCAAAAGGTTTGGCACTGATCATACCAATTTGAATACCCAACGAATATCATTTGTCAGTCCGTTTCTAACATCTTGATATATTTATCTGAAATATTCGACAACAGAGTTCGCCATCAAGGTGCCTGAAATTTTGCATACAAGCAGCGAAATATCATGCATTTCGGTGTAGGCTTTCAAGCCTAGTAATGTTAATGTTTTTGCGGATTATTATTGTAATATGCCGAGTTATACTAAACAAGGAGGTTTTAAAAGAATTCGTATCTCTAATTTCCTAGAAATTGGTCATATAATACACACATATAAAACAAATTAAATTAAAAATAATTTCAATTTATAACGTTCAATAACTACTCATTTACAGAATTACATTAATATACAGGGTGTCCGTCGGGACAGTACACTACTTTGTTTTCCTGCCATTTTGGTAGATATTAGTCTTGACAGTTCATATTTGGCAGTCGTGAAGTAGAGACGTGACAAATTTATTATGGAAAAATATTCGATAAACCAACGTGTTTTAATCGTTAAAACATTTTATCAAAATCAATCATCGATTACTGGGACGATGAGAAAGTTACGTGAAATTTTTGGGAAAAACAACGTGCCAACAAGACGCATTATTTATCGTGTAGTCAATGATTTCGAAGAAAGAGGGTCTGTAGTTGAAGGGCCAAGCATGGACCACAACGTACCGCAAGATCGGGTGAAAACATTACTGCTGCTCAAGAAAGTGTTCAAAACAATCCATCAACCTCAATTCGACGCCGTGCTCAGGAGCTTGGTCTTCAAACAACAACTTTGGCCATAATTTTGCACAAGGATTTGCATTTGTTTCCATTTAAGATTCAGTTGACACAAGAGGTTCTTCCGCAAGACCATTTACGCCGCCGTACATATGACAATAGGATGTTACAGCTCGCCCATGACAAGCCCGATTTTCATGAAAAAATCATAATGAGTGACGAGACACATTTTCATTTGAATGGATATGTGAATAAACAGAATAGTCGGTTCTGAGCAATGGAAAACCCTCAAATTATTCATCAGTCACCTATGCATTTATTAAAAGTGACAGTCTGGTGTGCTATTTGGTCGGGAGGAATCATTGGATCTTACTTTTTTGAAACTGAAAACGGAGTAACGGTAACTGTCAATTGGGAGCGACATCGTGATATGATTAAAAACTTTTTAATGCCACAACTGCATGCTTTGGGCTTGATCAACATGTGAAATCAACAAGACGGTGCCACATCGCATACAGCCAGGATTACAATGGAATTACTGCGAGACTTCTTTCTACAACAAGTTATTTCAAGAAATGGTGATGTTGATTGGCCTCCACGGTCGCCTGATTTGACTGCTTCGGGCTTCTTTTTGTGGGGATATCTGAAAAGCAAGGTATACGCAAACCAACCAGAAATGCGCTTCAGCAACTCAACCAAAATTATTCGTGATGCAATTAATGAAATACCGTATGAAATGTGTGAGAATGTAATGAAAAATGTGCTCAAAAGGGCTCGCATTTGTGAGGTTAAGAGAGGCGGACATTTATCTGATATTGTATTCCATACATAATTGCCGACATTAAATAAAACATTTATCAATATAAGATCCATTCTCTTTCATTATACCACAAATTATAAACAAACAAGATAGTATACCTTCCCGATGGACACCCTGTACTACGTTATTTTAATCATGTGGTCATCGATTCTGTTAATTAGTCATAGTATATCGAAATCAATTATCAATTAATTCAAAGAATCCGTTGTAAAATTGCAATATTTTGCAAATTAAATCGGACAATTTTATTTTAATTTAAATTTATTTTCAATATAGATCGCATTTAAACAATTAAAGTAAAGACTGATAATTTATGAAAAAGTTTCGTGAAAAGCTTATTGTTCAACGGAAACGAAAAATGAAAGAGGAATCAATAAACCAGCGCTGATGAACTATAAAATAAAAAAGAAAACAAGTAGACGGTCTGACAGACAGAGTAGCCGTTGCCAAATTATTTGAACACAGCCAGCGAACGAATGGAGAGCGTCTGCTAAAGTTATGGGCCAAAGTTTCATTACGTTAAATAAATAATTCCAGCGGCATTTTATAATAATAACATGAAAATTAAAATACGTTGATGAAACTTATGCCCACACAGCGAGTCAGTGCACGTACTGGTCTCCAGCTAAGGAAACGAAGAACACAAACATCTACAAAAATTCCGAAAGTCAACAACACAACACTGGTAACAATGACTTTTCATTAAAGCAATTTTCACAAACCCCTTAAGACGTTGAAAAAAATTAAAAAGTGGTAGGTGAACGGACAGGTCGTTAGACCCAGCGTTTCTCTGAAAAGGTGTATTCGCTGAGAGTACATGGAAATACAAAAAACAAAACGAAACAAAAATGGTGGTTATAAAGGAAAAGGATTACGTTTTTACATTTCTATACAAGACCATTTTAAATTAGATGTACAATTGTGTTCAAATAAATGACATTGATTAATTTGCATTTCAATGGCCGCCCTCCTTCTGAACATGCAGTTGAAATATGATGTAGAAATATTTGAACGAACTTTATAACAAAACAAGGATATTAAGTGGAATCCATTTGGATGGAGGAAAGAGTCGTTGTAGATGTAAAGAATTAAAATAAAAGAGTCTGTCAGTTTCTGAACATTCCTAGAATTTTTTGAATTTCTTATTGATCGTTCGAGAATTGAACTATTCTAAAGTAACTGTCAAGAATTTGTGTTACTTTGGAGCTTTTAAGTAAATTCATCGAAGGAATCAAGTGCAGCCAAACATATTTAATGGCTTGACAGACAAATAGTTTCAACAGACGAATATTGTCCAACTACTGTGAACAAAGTAAAATTTTTTGCAAAATGTTTAAAAAATCATAAAGCTCCAGGCCTTGATGGAATTAAACCTATAGTTTTGAAGAAAATGTCTGACGTAGTTTTCGATATTATAATGAAAGCTTTTAACTGGTGCCTGAAGAATGGCAATTTTCCAGTACCTTTCAGAGAAGCTAAAGTTGTTCCGGTCCTTAAAATTGGAAAAGACTCCAAGAACCCTAAACATTATCGTCCAATTAGTATGCTGAACTGTCTGGGCAAGATCTTTGATAAGATAATTCTGGAAGGAATAAAGGAACACGCGGAGAATAATTTGGTTTTAAAAGAGGAACAATTTGGCTTTCGGAAACAGCATTCGACAAAACACCAAATAAAAAATACGTAAATACGGGTTTAAGCAACAAAAGACATCGGAAAAGTACTTTAATAGTTTTTCTAGATATAGAAAAAAATCTTCAATTCCATATGGCACAATGGTCTAATATATAAGCTTAACAAATTTGAATTTTCCATTTATTTACAAAAGATGGTAAGAAGTTTTTTTGGCCGACAGATCATTCATTGTTAGTGTCAACGAAGAGCAGTCCGCACCCCGAAAAATTCTAGCTGGTGTACCGCAAGGTTCGGTTTCGTCTCCGACTTTGTACGCCATATTCACATCAAATTTTAAATTGCTCAAAAATGAGGCTATAGCATTATAAGCGTATGACACTGCCATAATGTCAAGTGGAAAAGTTTCAAATGTAAGTGTTAAGAATATGAACAAATCGCTAGCTCATATTGGAAAATATTTCACGAAATGGAAAATAAAAATAAACGAAGGAAAAACACAAGCTATAATTTTCCCCTTCAATAAATCGCCAAAACGTAATCCCTTGCTGAAACTTAATATAGCCGGTACTTATATTCCTTTACAAAATTCAGTGAAATACCTGGGATGAATACTTGACAAACACTTGAACTAAAAAGAACATGTTTTAAGTGCGGCAGACAAAGCTATAAAATGTGGACGAGCGTTATTCCCTTTACTTAACCATAGATCTCATTTAAACTCCAAAAATAAACTGCTCATTTACAAAATGTGCATTCGTCCAATCATGATGTATGGCTGTCAGGTCTGGTCTAAAAGATGTGCGAAAAGTCATTTGAAGAACCTCCAAGTCATCCAAAACAAGAACTTAAAACAGATACATGGCTTAAACATGAGGTATTCAACTCGTCGCATACATGATCGTTTTAAGGAGGATATGTTACATATTTACATTGGCAAAATAAATGACAAATTTAAGAATCAAAAAATTGTTGAAGAATATAGAAGAATAACTGTGATATCTCTTCCTAAAGGTTTTATCCTATCTTTTCCTTTAATTGCTTTCTCTTTCATAGACAAAGATTATTATTTGAAAAATAAAATATCTTCCTTGCTGCAATACTTTTAGTTATATCTCAACCTATGTAATTATTAAAATCTGTTAAACATTTATTAATTGTATGTATGATAGAAGTAAAATAAAAAAAATAATAAAAAAAAGTAAAAAATGTGTGGAGACTTAAACTTGACCATAATTTGTTCTTTATGTTTATTCAAGCTCAAGACAATTTGAACTTTTTTGCAAAACTTTATTAAAAAACAAGGCAGAAAGCTACTCTCATACACAGTTTGAACAAACATAAAGAAAAATTTATAATATGTACGTACGTATCAGACTTTATTAAAGAATTGAAATAAGGCTCAATATAAAGGCAATTTTTGGACAATTTTAATTTTACTTTTAATGCAATTTTTGTGAAAGCTGATGCACATTTTGAAGCCTACTTTTCAAAATCTGTTTCACCTTTTAAAGGTTGTAAAATTTGTTTCAGGCTTTTTCTGCAGAATATTATGCTTCAGAGATTACTATTTAACCCGATATAAGGACAATTTGTATGATTTATTTTTATTTATTACCGTGTTCGGAATGATTTTTATTTCTCTATTATGAGATAGAACTGCCCGTTTAGTCCTGTGTTAAACGTGTTAATTTTGGATATGACCCTAAAATAATTATTTCTGAAAATGTGGTGGGCCACTTCATAACTTTACTAACTTTTAGCAGTATTGTTGCTGATTTTGAATTTTTTAAGATAATTTGCTTCCTCGAAATTTACATCGATATCGAAATAGAATTTTTCTTCAGAAAAAAGTTAAGAAAAATTCAACAATTTGAGCATATACTTGGTATTATTATCTAAACTTGATATTAAAACATTAAGGACTTGTGAAATCCACAATATTTTTGCGTAGTTAGTGTTATTATAAGAACAGTGAATTAGTAAATTGAACTAAATTTGATTAGATTTATTAGAGACATTCGTAAAATTTCTTTTCTTTGTTTGTGTTAAAACAATTCAGCATTCAAGCAACATTCTTTTGCTGATTCACATATCATAATCAAAAAGTATTATACATTGAAAATATGGTCTATCTTAAGATAGTGGATTATTTTTCTAAATGCTCGAATTAACAACTACTTTTTAAAATTTCGCTATTATGAATATAAACTTTATTTTTGAAAACATTTTAATGAGAAAAGCGAGAAAACGTTATGTTACTTTTTAAGTAAATAATTTGCAATAACTGTTCTTACTTTCTATAACTCAAGTGATGATCAATAAACCACCTAAACCTGGAATCAAACTAACTCTACTTGTTATTGTCCGCCCCAAACGCAACGTAGTTGCAATTTTGACGCAAAACAACCTTTCAAGTGTTACCCTTTGCAATCATCATCGGATATCGAAACGAATGATCGCTGATCCGATCACACTAAAGTAATTTTAAATGCATTACACCACGTCTTCGAATAAAGCTGTTAAGTTGTCTATTTGTAATAGTTACTCCACTCCCGGGAGTGTACCCACAGTTTCTTTTCAGCTTCCACTTTATTGCTCCCAACTAATCACACTGTACTCTCTTTAGTTTTTGTTCATGTTCCTTGGAGCTGGGTAGTCGCATGAGTACCATTCAACTCAAAGTTTACAAACTTTGTTTATCTGAGATCATGTCGATTTGTAGTTTTAGGTCAATATTCTCTCATGGAACTCTCTTGTCGATTACTCAACTAAAAGTGTTCGTCAAGCATGAGCTGACCGCCGTTTTGATCCGGACTTAGTACACGACTGAAATCAATTCATTTAGTGTCTCTCACGTATGCATTCGATATTTAAATTCAAACATCAACTGTCAATTTCTCTAACATGATTACAAAAACTAAAGCGGCACAATCCGGCAAAAAGTGTCCCTGCAGATTGAAGCCCTGCGGAGCTGTATTACTCACCAAAGTAGTTATCTTTTTAACTTTAAAATTTAATTTTAAAGCCACGGACATTATTTCATGATCAGATTCTTTCGTAATCCTAGGACATATGTAACCAATCGAACTTATCACAATAAAATGACACTACATCTAAAAACATGGCAGCTCAGTCAATGGAGGAACCTGAGGTTTTAAAAAATCAGAGTTCAAAAGCTCTTTAATGTGATGGAAAAGACCAAGATGCCTAATTAGCCCCTCCTTAACTTGGCCAGAATCAAATTTTTCTTTCTAATCTAAAGAATTAAATCGAAACATTGCTTGTAACTATAAAGTGAGGAGAAATTTGCAACGCTTTGCCTTTCACCTTAACGGTCTTAAAGTTCTTGAGTACATGCTTAGTTTCTAGTTGTCTTGCTAATAGGCAAAATTTTGTAAGCGACAGTCTTACTAAAATTTAAATCTAACCCATTTCATAATTGCACATAAGAGGTGATTAAAATCCCTGAAATCATGGTGTGAATTTGCCGAATTCTTCACATTCTTACAACGTACGATAGCCCCATATTCTTCCAAGGAATTCTCGCCTTACACATTTGCATTTCTTTCTCGCTTAGTTTTATGTGTAGAATGGCATAAACCGAGTTTCACATAATCCGTCTCAGACCTCCAGTCAAAAGTATTATACGAAATTGCAAAACATGTGTCACTTTGAAGCAAAAGTTCTGCACAAAAGTCCTCTCTGGAAAGATATTCTTTAACACCGAGTTTTCACGCCACTAACGTTGAGCTGGGTGGTTTTGGTAGAAGTTCATCCATACGAATTGCTCCAGTTACAAAAGCCTACGCCAGTGTTTTCGTTTGCAGCCTGTGGCATTTGAAGCCACCTTCTTAATTAATGGATAAAACTGTGTTACTGATAGCTGCCTGTTAACCATAGAAGAGTCCGAAGATATTGCTTAAAAATTTTCGTGCAAAGCTTTATAGCATCTCACGTATTTCATATGGGCGTATTCGGTGAGGTCGGTGTAAAAAGTTTTAAACATCACTTGAAAAGAAGCTGTGAGTCAAGCTGTAAGCTGAACTCACTTCCTAACTTCGTGTTGACAGAAGATACCTTTTCTGAGAGAGCAACAAAATTAAACCTTTCTCGCAACGGCATCGGAAAATTTATCCCTAATTAGCCTTCGACAGCATGCATGATGAATGGAAGGTCATCGTAGTGCCGTCCGATTTGTTTTTCTGGTTTTGAGTGAAATGCCTAGCACGGTTCAGTAATGACATTATTTGCGTTGAATGACGTTAAAAACGATTGAATGCTACATAAACGTTTCACCACTGCGCATTTCAGTACCAAGCTCTAAGTTCCGGTATACACTTTGCTTAAAAAAAATTAAACAATGCTCAAAAATACATAGAAATGAAATAGAAATCCCTACTATAGCCAGGGGAGTTGTAAATCGCTTTACGCCTTACAACCCAAAGCAGTTAAAACAACAATAACAAGTGGAAAACAAGATCTTTTCAAGACAGCCAGCAACGACTGAACTCTTTGGGATAAGCGTGCGAACAGACCTACAACATCCACAACGAATACATTCAAATTCCTTCAAATCCAGAGACCTACACGCGATTTGAAAGCCGTCATTAGCAAGTAAAGCGGCAGCAGTAGTTAAAGTGGTTTCAGTTTTGATACCTGTGACTATGCCGAGATGCTGCAAAATACGAGCGCAAAACATTGCGGTGGAATTAAAGTAAAATAAAATTTCAAATAGACTTTGTGTGATGAAGGTGATGACGGTGATTCCGGCAACGAAAGGCGGACAGCCATTTCCTTTTCACCGGCAGGCAAAGGCAATGGGTAATAAAGTTAGGATACACAAAGCAGACGGCTTAATTTAACTCATCCAAAGTGAAAAAAGGGGGAAAAATGCAAAGTATAGCAACAACAATTCCATCCGTCAGTGGATATCGAGACTAATTTCGGAAATGTTGAAAGGATTTAGATTTTGCATTTCCCTGCAGGTTAGGTTATCCCAAAAATTGGAAGTGAAGAGTAGTAGTTAGTTCCCGTTTAATATTAGATTTCCAAGAAAGGAGAGCAGAAAAATCAAACAAAACTGACGAGGGAGACGATTTCACTACAAATTGGCATTTGCTGCTATAAACCATACTCCGAAGAATATGTAATTTTCTTGTATCCTGTTTTTGGAAGGAGTTGCATATGGAAATTCCAGGTTGCTTAAAGGATTTGGAAAATTGAAAGCTCAAATCCATTGCGCAAATATTTGAAGATAATTGAAATGAAAAATGTAATACAAAAAATCTTTCTAATCTCGGAGAGCGCGAATTGTTCAAGAGATACAATCTAGATACTTATTTGGATAAAGTATAGGTAGAGTCAAATATAGAGGTAGATGGTGTAATAATGAAATTGTTAATTTATGCAGTTTCTTACGAGTGCAGGGAAATAACTTTAAATAAATATGCAATATTATACTCGTATATGGCACGCAGAAACTGCTTTTACCAGAAACACAATATTTGTTTTTTAACAATTACAGATTAATCAGGGATTATTCAAATTATTGGGATCGAAACACATTTTATTTCGGAAAACCGGTATTTTGACTTGTTCGTTAGTTTTCGATACATCTATTGAGAAAAAAACTGATGAACCAGGCTTATTCGCCAAAAATGTTTCTTTCACTGCACTAACGCTCGTTTAAATGAATTATCAAAATTACTTTTGTCGCTGAATTTACTCAACTGTTCTTTACTTTAACGCGCAGTAAAAGAGCGATTTTCCATATGCCTATAGTTTGTTTACAGTGGTATTCCGAATGGAATTCCGAGTGACGAGTCGATTAAAGCGTAACGGAAGGCTAAAGGCGAATCGGTTTTACCAAAACCACATACATATGTGCGATACAGAGCGCTCAAAAGCTGTCGAGATGTGGTGGAAGATTTGCCTTGCCCTGGTCGAGTTTCGACACCTTCAATTGAAGCTAACATCGATATATATGTATATATGTATGTTTGTATATATACGAGTATATGTATAGGAAATGGTGACTAAAAATTATCACTTAAATTTGAGAACCTTCTGTGTCACCTGAATCAGTTCGTAACATTTTACACGATTGTTTGGGTGTGGAACGCATTACCGCTCGACTAGTTCTGAATGACTTGAATTTTCATCAAAAACTTAATTGCGTAAAAGTCGCTGAAGGCATGCTAGAACGCGTCGAAACCGACCCAACGTTCATAAAACGCATTACAAATTGTGATGACACGTAGATTTACGAGTTTGGTATGCAAACCAGACAGAAAGCTTCGGGCTACTGCCTTTCGAACTAAGTCGAAGCCGAAAAAAAAAACATGTCAACGTCGACCAAAAGTCAAGGTGATTTGGCCATTTTCTTTGACTATAGCGGCGTTGTGTAACTAGAATTCAGACGGTCGAAGAATGCCAGATCTGTGGGAAAAAGCTCATGAATTTTGCGCCATGAGAACGCATCATTTCATATTCACCTGATATGATTCCGTCTGTTTTTCGTATTTGCAAAATTGAAATTACCACTTCGAGACTCCCATTTTCAGTCGATAGAATATAATTCGCTGCGAGAACTGAAATCTTTTCTGGAAAATGCACCTGAAAAATGTTTTGATGATTTGGTTATACATTGGCATTAGTGTATTATTTTAGAAGGGGTCTACTTTGAAATCGATACAATAAACTTTTTGACAGGATGTGTATCGGATTAAAGATAACAGAACAAAGAACGAACATTGAAACAATCGGTTGGCAATCTGTTGGGTACTTCAGGTGCAGTGGCCTTACATTTGATTGAAAAATAAATTTTTGACCAATCTGAATATTGAAAAATTCGTTTAAATTTTAAAATGAAATCTGCAATATAGAGAAATATAGTAAGAGGAATTTTTAGGTAAATCCCTGAAATATTGTCTTTAATCACAAATATTAGACGTATTCATATATTTTAGGGTTCCTCGGATTTCAGACTGTTTGAACATAACAACAATTTGCCCTCTAGTGAATTAGTGTAACTATTAATAGAATATCTACCCCATACAGATAGAGATTTTGAAAAATATCTACATTTATATCAAATCAATTATGGTAATGCTCATTTTTTTTTTTTCAAAATACTCCTACATATTTTCCATCTATAGGAAGTGAATTCACTTGATCCAATTCAGTAAATGGGTATCATCTTGTATGAAATGTAAGGTTTAGTACAAATAAATCTAATATTTTTCCAACAGATGACTTTGGTAATCTCTATCTCAAGTGTAATCAAATTCCAACAGATGGCTCTCGTAATCTGTATATCGCATTGTATAAGTGTCCTCGGCTTACGCTGGTGGCGTTAGGAAGATAAGAGCTCGTACTCAAAAAACTACTAAGAAAGTTTTCTGACGGCTTCACTCAGTATTGTTTGAGTGCGCGTCAATGATGGACACTAGCAAAGCGATAATATGCCGCATTTTACAGGTTTTTTCCGATAAAACCAAAAACCAACTGAAGTATTTGAAAATGTGAATAGTGTTTATGACCTGATACTGTAACAGACAATCGCGTTCAATTTCAGTTTGGTCGATACTGTTGTAATGATTTCTCGATGTTAAAAATGCACCACGTTCCGGAAGACCAATTACCAAAAATGTCGGTAGAATAATAGATATCGTCAAGTCTAAACTGTCCGGCACAGTGTCGATTGGCGAAGACCTAAACGTTGCACAAAAAATTCATTTGCAACTACTTGAAAAGGCTGGATTCAAAAAAAAAAAAACTTCGTGTATGGGTGCCACACGAATTAGCGCAAAAAAATTACAGCTGAATCGCATTTCTAAAGCGATTGGTTACTGGTGGCGAAAAGTGGGTACCGTAAGCTAGGACAAACTTTGGCCAAGCCAGGAGTGACAGTCCGGAAGGTTTTGCTGTGTGTTTGGTGGGATTGACAAGGAATCATCTACTACTCGTATGAGCTGCGCCCATACGGCCAAACTCTTAATTCATCGTTAGTGTCGCGCCAGAAGTTCAAAACCTGTTTGGGAGGTTCTCTCGTTTTCAGTTTATAGTCCGGATTTGACACCAATCACTTGGCGCACCTGTCTCTGTCTATGGCAAGTTGGCCTCAAGACTGTTCCAGATTTTTGCGAATAGAGACCCTAGTCTTTTATGATAGAGGCATAATGGAATTGCCTTCAATATGGCACCACGTTATCGAACAGCGGTGCATATTTGACTCAAAAAGGATCACTTTAAATAAATAAAGCTTTCAATGCCATCCAAAAATAATGGATTTCTTTTTACTACATCATAAATATTCTCATATTCTAATGCAGTGGATGAGTAGCAGTATATAAGAAATATAGCGAACTCCTAATGAGATGATATTGACGCGAAGGCAGCGCAAATATCATTGATTTTCCAAATGTATAATCCCCCTTCGCTTGAATTTGTAATTCCTTGAAAAATAAATGAATTCACGAAACCACAACCGAATTTTAATTAAGATTTTAAGCACAACCTAAACATTGCGTTTTCTTTCTCTAATCAGTTTGCGCCAACCAAACTAACCAAACTTTTGAAAATACATACTAGCATTTTTATGTGCTACTATGCAGGTTTTAATATACTAATAAAGAAGAGAAGAAAGCTCCGCACCAGGAAATCCTACATCACCAGCGTATACATATTTAATTAGAGGTAGGTTATATTTTTCGTTCCTTTACCTTTCTCGTAGTGTTAATTTATCATCCTTCGCCTAACTAAGCACTTTAACTAGTTTAACTTACTTAAGGAAGCCTTCGTAAGAGTATAATTAGAAGAGTGTTTATGGAGCTGTACCAGGCGCCAGTTCCTATTCCTATGCAAATGTTGATTGTTTAGTTCACACATTTGTTAGTTTGTTGCTACTGGGTATTCTAGAGATACTTTGCACGCACTTACATTTGTTTAGCATTCGGATTATGTGTCGCAGCAGGGGTTTGCGTTTATTTGAGCATACGCTAATTAGGCTTAATTTTGATTATATCAATGTGTAATGAATAGCGTTATTTGTAGAGGTTTTAGAAAACGAGATAACAAGATATGTCGTTGACAATTAGTTGTGAAAGAATTGAAAGCAGATTATTGAAAGCGAGAGTATGCGCAAAAAATTTTGATTTAATAAATTGATACCACTGGCAGATATGAAACTTCCTAGACGTATTTAAAAGTATAATTTAATGTTCTTTTGGAAGCGAAAAAGTTTTTCGAATGCTGATTCTATGCAAGTATTTCGGTTTTGCTAAGTTAAAGCAAAATATGTAGGCGGCAACTCAAGCTCTATAAAATAAAATTTGGTTAAGCAACTGAGTTCAACTTTATTATGAAAACAAGTTTACAAATGATTCATTGAAAGTATTGGTAATCACTAGCTACTACTTTTCCCCATTTTTCTAGCAAAGCTCGAATTCTATCACGGTACATCTGTTCATCTTTCGTGGCTATCCAAGAATCTAGCCATTCCTTGAAGTCGCCATAAGAGTGGAACTGCTGGTCACCCAGACCGTGTGCCAAGTACTCCACGTATTGAGATCGCATTAATTGAAGTCGACTTCGATCCCCAGTGATGATTTCGCTTGGTTTCAACAGCTCGTAATAAAGAACACCGACCTGGTTCCACCAAATACAAAGCATAACCTTCGCAGCGTGAATAATTGGCCGAGGTGACGACGTAGAAACATCCCGGTCATGTTGACCCATGATTTTGTTTTCTTTAGATTACTGTAATGTATCCATTTTTCGTCACTCATTACAATACGATTAAGAAAACCCATACGTTTTTGTCGCTGAAGCAGTTGTCAACAGACCAAAAACGAGGCTTAACTTCCCTTGACTTCAACTCGTAAGGAATCCAAGCTCCTTGCTTTTGAATCGTTCCCAGCGAATGCAATCGCTTGGAAATGGCCTGGCGGGTAACTCCTGGTGAGCTTAAGCCGCCGTTTTCTCCGATTAAAAAAAGAAAATTAACACTTCCCGCATTATTTGGCACAAAATCATACATATTCACGCAACCGAAAGAATATGACATCAAACGAAAATCACTATTGTGTCGAGGCGGTATATTTACCATATGCCTAAGCTTGGCTCATGACGGTTAGGTTATGGCAGAATCGACTAGCACTTACAGCTGCCGCCATCTATTAGGAAACAGCGGGAACTTAGTTGCGATCTGATAAAAACCTATATAAATCATAGACAATGACTTTATAGGATTTTTTTTTGAAACTTCCTCTGTGTAATTGCAAACACTTCCTCGGATTTGAACAATTTTGGTGTCGACAAATATTGGCTACTCATATTAGGGCTGTACGGCAGATGATCGCTTAACTCAATGTTTTGAATTTTCAAAAAATCGTTTTCAAACTAGTCTTTCATGAGTCGTCGTCTGTAACAATCTTACAGACATATTGCGTGGTATAGCGATTAATTGTGCTCCAAATTATATCGTACTGCATTCAAGGCGTAAAATTCTATTTGACGGAAAATGTTTATGCAATATCAAAGGTGTATGAGAGCTTGCATCATCTTCACTAAGCTATGCGACGATCTTGCAGTATCATTTCTGCACGGAATCAATTTTTTATTTAAATTGTTTACAGATATACATACATATATACTGGAGGTAATTTTGATATACGAAAAAACCTGTTTAAAAAAGTACAGGATAAAAAGTTTAGTTTCGGAATTAGACTGCTTGAGGAAATGTATTTCGCTATATCTAGCAGACGAGAGATAATATTAAATTATTTTCCTACACTAATTATGTCTGAATTTGTAACAAATATAAAATTTAAAAACATTAAAAAAACGACATTTGTTCAAGCTTTATAACTTGATAATTCGAGAACTATAACAAATTTAGAAAATCGTCATTTTAACCTCTTTGGGCTGATGCATCATTTTTTAGTTTAGCTTTTTAGTTTAGCTTGATTCATTTACGATCGGAATCATGATAACGCCCCTAGTTTGCTGTATTGAACGTAGAGACCTAACTTTTATTCCGATCTTTGTGCTAAAAGAAATATTAGAGAATCCCCACATTGTAGTTCTGTCTAAGGTCCTCATTGTTTTGTAATTTCGAACAAATTTTGATAATGTTTTGTAGGCCTGTATAATGTTAAACAACAAAAATAGTATATACGAGTATAACCATTTTAGGATTATGAAAAGAAAATGCTCCAGACTAAACAATTTTATAACTTACCATTAGGTTTACTTTCAGAAATCTTTTAACTCCAAACACTGAACTGAAAAGAAATAAAAAACGTATTATGTTTGCAGGAATTAGTTAAAAACATTTAAATTATTATTTACAATAATTTTTAATTTAGTATTAGTCATAATGGCAAAATATAGTAATTGGAAAGTTGCTTTTTTGAGTGTAAATAAGTTAGGCACAAAAGTGTTCACAGAATTTTATCCAATTATTGGATGACCTATCAATAAAAGTAAAAATTTCGACTAGATCAGTTATTTGTTGAGTTGACAACAATTAGCAGGAAATGAATATAATAACAAGTAGGGCATAATGTAATAATGTATCTCTATCAACGAACACGATTGACGGTACAATCAATCAACTGTGTATATTTACATGAGTCTCGCCGTGAGGCCTTACTCCTGGTGTGCCATCACACAGGTGCCGTTTTCTATAATTCTTTTCTTGGTTATAATTCTTTTCTGCTTGCGGCAGCAGGCGCCACTTTGGGGTACGCAAACTAATTCCGAAAGGATTAGTCGAACTACCTTTGAGATTAGAAGTAGGTCCCCTTGGAAAAACTTCCTCAGGGCCCACTTCCTCTCTCGGCCAAAGTACCTTTGCAGTCACTTGGTATGAAGTGAGCTACCCCCGGTTAGGAGTTGAGGTAATCTAGGAAGACCTCGGATAGACATGAACAGTGTTTCCCAAGCTTCTACCTTCCTTCAGCAACGCAAAAGCACTGAAAACACATGTTCAGGCAACCACAACCAGCACAATGCTCCCACAAGGGGTCCAACGTCATCGACCAGGAAGGAACAATGTTCCTTGGGCCCCTGGTCACCCGTGCTACCAGAAGAGAAGAACTCTGATCTGGGTTTCGCAGACAAACTATTTGCTTTATCACACCTCGCATGGAACTGGTAATCCATTATCTACGGTATAGATTTTCAATGTCCGAGGAGAAAATATCAACACAGCAAATTAAATTATCTATAAAATTAATGATCTATTAACCATATCTCTCCACGAAGGAATTCCATGGTCGTACGACTATTAAAACGGAGAAGATAAATCTCCCGATATTTCTCGACGGCTTCTCTATGTCCGCTCCTGTTGCACAGGCTGTGTAATTGTCTTGTTAAACTATCACTCTCCCCTTTACTTGGTTTTCGAAAAACGGGTTCCAAGGTTAGTTTGCTGTCATATTATAGGTGGATCCAAAGACATAATCCATCTGTTCCTAGGGCGCCTGGCACAAGGCCACACTACTTTGTTTTTTACGCAAGCACACGATTGATGGTACAGTATGAGGCAAATAAATCTCCGTTGGAATGACCAGTTTTCTGAAGTACGAGCAGTAGCAAATCTTGGTGTGACAAGCGTCCTTCTGAATATGTAAGAAAATCAGTAAGTATGTGCACACTATATCAAGCAAATTTCAATAGATGGTATGAAAAAAATTTTATATTTTAGGTTTCAATTTAGGTGAATACGAAGGATTATCGCACACTGATCGTAATTACGACTCAAGCATCGAGAAGGAAGTGGCAAAAATGGGTCTGATGGTAAACGAGGACAAAACAAAGTTATTGGTTTCAATGAACAAAGAATCTACTTATTTGGAACGTTGTGTAAACGTTGACAACTATAATTTTGAAGTGGTGGAAGAATTCATCTATCTCGGTTACCCTGTAAACAAAACAAAAGATGTCAGCATGGAGATGAACAGGAGAGTATTGCTTGCTAACAGATGTTACTATAGGTTAAACAAGCGATTCAATGATAAAGCCCTCTCTCGACAAACAAAAATCCGACTGTACCAAACATTGGTTCTACCAGTCTTGTTATATGGCGCAGAATCCTTGGCTGTGACGAAAGCGGATGAATCGGTACTAGCTGTTTTCGAGAGGAAAATACTTTGGAAAATATATGGACCCATCATCGTTAACGAAGAATATCAGCGTCGCATGAACAGTGAGCTGTATGAACTATATGCCGATGTCGATGTGAAACGCATTAAATACAGCGACTGCGTTGGCTGAGTCATGTTGTGCGGATGGACCCAAATGCTCCGGCAAGGAAAGTTTTCGACAACGAACTAGATGGACGGCGCAGAAGAGGATGACCGAAACTCCGCTGGAATTAACAGGCTTTTGAAATACTGTTGGATTGGAGGAGAACCGCAGAAGATCGAAGCGCTTGTAATTATTTTCTACGGGCGGCGTATAATAGATAAGGATGTCTATTCCAGTAACCACCTAAGAAGAAGAAGCGTAATTACGGGCGAAAACTTGATTTTGGTCATGTCATTTCTTATGACAAGTACAAGCAGTGTTGTAGCGACCTTTCCATTTTCAATTTCAAATAACAACTAGAGAAAATATTACAAACGACCCAGCTTTGTTAGGGTTGGTACAGGATCGCTTGAGTCATTGTGTATAGCAACAACGGACATGACTTAATAGTCTTAGAAAGAAGATGAAACGCATTTTCTTTTAAGACATCTAAGTCTTAAAACGTCTTCTTTACTGCTGAAGGTATAAAAAATAAATAAATGTTGAAAAAGTATTACTGCCACCAATTTGATTATACAAAATAAAGAAAATTCTTGCACATTTTACATTCATTTTCGTTCGGTAGTGCTATTATTAAACAATATCCCGGGAAAAAATGTGACGCCTCTTAAAATAGGAGACATTGTCCCCCTATATATCGCAAAAAAAATCGTGACGCCTTTTGCAATAGAGAACAGGGAAGTCATTTCCCAAGAATAGCATTTTCATAACTTCTACGTTTGCTATATGACGACATTTTCTGCTTCTTAGGAAGCTATTTTTAACAACATAAAATTACGACAACGTATTTCCCACTAAAATTCACTTTACAATGGCTTTTTATTTAAAAAGATTAAAAATTATATTAAATCAAAAAACAAAAACAAATAATGAAAAAATTTTCTTAAGATAATAATATAAGTATTTTCAGATGCTTTTGTATAATTGTAATGCGATCTTGAGATACGACATTGAAGTGATCTCTGTGATGAAAATTTTGATATTTTTCGCAGAAGTGCTTATTTGCTTCGTAAGGGCTTATAAAAGTACAGGGTTGCCCATATTCTACGGACCCATCTGGCAACGCCATAACTTTTGACAGAGATGTCAGATCGCTTAATGACATACCGCGTTTGAAGCGTCAGTCGAAGCAGATTTTTACCATGGAACAATACACGCCACGCGAGCGCTCTGAAATAGTTGAAATTTACATTCAACAGAAGAAGTCAATTGTGAAAACTCAACGTGCTTTTAAAATATTAAAAAATGTGAGAAGTGCGCCTTCTAAGAACACCATTAAGCGTTTATACGAAAAATTTTCGACTGGTGAGGCTCTTTCTAATCCGAAGAGGCCAAATAAAAGTCGACCGTACGAGCCAGTGTTGAGAGGTCCCCAAGAACATCCCAAAAACGCCGTTCTCAGCAGTTGAGCATGGCTCGGTCCACTTTACAACGGATTATTCGCGTTGATTTGCATTTGTTCCCGTACAAAATTCAATTGACGCAAAGATTGTTGCCTGCGGACAAGCCTCCTCGATTGGAATGGGCCCAACGAGTCATCGAAATGGCCGATGATGACGAGCAATTTTGGAACAAAATTATCATGTCCGATGAAGCCCATTTCACATTGAATGGGACCGTAAATAAGCAAAATTGCCGTATTTACGCCACTGAAAATCCTCAGGAGATTCAAGAATTGCCTCTTCATGACGAAAAAGTCACAGTTTGGTGCGGCGTTAGTGCGAAAACGGTCATTGGGCCGTTTTTCTTCCAAAACGAAAATGGCCATGCTGTTACCATCAACCAGGAGCGTTATCGCGACATGATGACCAATTTTGTGATGCCAATTATTCGTCGAAAGCGTATGAGGCAGTTCTGGTTTCAACAAGACGGCGCTCCACCGCACACAAGTCGCATAACAATCGATTTTCTGAAGAATTTGTTTCCGGGCCGTTTGATGTCGAAAAGTGGTGATTTGGACTGGCCACCGCGTTCGCCCGATTTGACGCCCGCTGACTTCTTCTTGTGGGGACATTTGAAGTCAAAGGTTTACGTTAACAAGCCAAGGACCGTAGAAGAGCTCAGGGACAACATTCGTGAAGAAATAGCCGCTATTCCGGCCGAAATGTTGGCGAAAACGATGCAAAATGCTGCAAAAAGGGCACAATACGCCATCAACGCCAGAAGCGGCCATTTGAGAGATATCATATTCAAAAATTGATGTAAACAAATCTACTTGGAACAAATTAAATGAATAAGATTGCCAACCGCAAAATTTTTATTTTTTTCTTTGATTTTTTTTTTAAAAACATGGGTTCGTCGAATATGGGCAACCCTGTATAATAGGTTTATTGCTTATATAAATTTGCACAAAAATCATAAGTTTTTCACTGGTTTTTGAGACCTTGTGAAAATGAACTGAAATGTATCCACAAATAATACCGTTTCTCCTACGACAAGCCCGTGTTAAATTCGTCGACAATTATCCAAATTTTCACTGCTTCCGGATCACGAGTTGCGGATCTTCTTGACGTCTTTGAATGCTCTTTTTCTCACTATGATACAAATTAATGTTATATTCAATTGAAGTCATGAAAATTCATTAACTTTTGACTCGAGACATGAGTTTGTGCAATTACAAAAACACAAAAATTTACGGTGAAAACCGGCTTTAAGCTAATTGCTTATTATTTCATCTAGAAAAAAACCTCTCGGAGGGAACTGAGTTAGGAATGATGGACAAGGTCTCTTTAGCGAGAGTCTGCATTTGATTCTATAGAAAGCATAGGCTTAGCAAGGGGGTACTGGTGAGCGTAGGCACCCGTAAAACTTTTTTTGTCGCTCCCCAGGGTGTTCAGATTAGGTGCATTGAATAAAGTGCATCCCAGAGAGAATTTATAGCTGCACTAATGACAGAAAGTGAATTTTAGACAAAGCACTTATAATCCACTTTGCACAAAGAAATCAGTAACTAAGAACAACATTTTTGCAGATTCTCAAAGCCGTTATTAAATTATTTATTATCCCACATTGGCATTGTTACAACTGTCAACATTTTTCTTGAAATTTTCAAACAAATTATTACTCAAAGCATGGAATTTGCAACATTTTCTCATGGAAAGTATTCTATCACAATCACAAAATTTTCCAACAAATATTAAGAATTGTTATTTTATTGACATTGTTGAGGTTACAAACCTGAATCTTCCCAAATAAGTTTGCTTTCTACATACACATCTATCTATACTATACAGAAAACTTCCAGTAGAATTTTGTGTTTTCGTACCATCTTTTTGCCTCCCATTAAATATGATTTGTGAATGATTTATTCGTACACAAATTTTCGAATACCAATTAAAAATTGCAAATACCTGACATGTATATTTTATTGAGGTAATTTCAATTTTATTGGGATTATTGTATTAAATGTTATATTGATATTTAACAAACCTTTTAGTTGCAGTAACAACAAGAAACTCATGATATTTTTTGAAAATAATTTTGGTATGAAATCGTTATGTCAAAATATTCCAGCTATTTTACGTTATTTTTTTCACTTGTTGGCATTATTTTCCCATGAAAACGTAAAAACAATAAAAACGACTGCAGTTGTTTTAAGTGTAAACTCAGTGGACCAAAATAAAATTAAAATAAAATGAAATAAAAAATTATGTTAGAAAATTTATTGCAACGGACAACATATTTTGATTGTAGAAAACTAAGGTTTTTTCACAATTTGAGAGCATAAACAAAACTACTGAAACTCTCACAGAGTGAGAGCCAACAAAATAAAGTTTCGTGAAACAAAAATATTAATACAAAGTTTAAGTGGAAACAATGCGGGAATTTGGACACAAAGTTATGTACTAGAACATTCAAATGGAAGTACTCTTTCTCACACACACACACACACACACACACACACACACACACACACACACAC